>VTPC01001330.1:0-16309 GCA_011009095.1 Ignelater luminosus
TATAATCCTTTTGATTTATTTTAATACTATTTTCATTTTGTTCAATATTTATGCCCTTGCATTTGGTTGGCTTACTTAAGTCTTTGATTTTGTATTGCTTTAGTAATTCCGCCTACTTTTTTCAATTTTATCATTTGAGAACAGCAGAAAATCATCTACATAAACTGAAATTATTACGATTTTGTTATTATTTTTCTTATAATATACACAAGATTCAAACTCCGATTTTTTGTAGCCTAAAGAAACCAAAGTATTTTCTACGTTCTTATACCAAAGCCTGGATGATTTTTTAAGGCCGTATATCGCCTTATTAAGTAGGCATACCTTATTCTCACTTTCTTTTTCAATAAAGCCAGGGGGTTGTGGCATATAAATCTCCTCATCTATGTTACTGTTTAAGAAAGCAGTAGTTACGTCTAAATGACTTATTTCTAAATTTAATCTTACACTTAATGCAAAAAGCAATCTTAATGTGCTATGTCCAACTACTGGAGAATAAGTCTCACTATAATCTACCCCATACTCTTGGGTAAAACCCTTCGCCACCAATCTGGCTTTATACTTTATTTCCCCAATCAGCTGTTTTGTTGTAAACACCCATTTACACTGCACTACTTTTCTATTATTTGGTAAATTAACTAAGCACTAGGTATTATTTTCAATTAACGCACTATACTCTTCAGCCATTGCTTTCTTCCACTTATCACACTTGATGGCTTCACTCACTAACACTGGCACTATCTCATTTTCTTGATTAGAGTTAACAGCGTTGTACATTATGAAATCAGGAAACTCAACTTGCTTCCTTTCCCTGAGTGGATAACGACGTTCTATTGTCTGTGGCTCTGTTTCACTGTTTACCTCTTCTTCTGGTTCTGATAATGATCCATTGGTAACTTCATTTTCCAGTGGTTGATCTTGTAATAATTCTGTGACAACTTCTGTAACATTACCATTCAGTTGATTGGATGTAGGTTTTGTGTGGTTTTCAGCATTGATTTTAATTTCAGTAGTGTCGCTGAGCTCAAGAAATACTGCATCACGGCTCACCGTAATTTTACCTGTTTTGGGATCAATTAGTCGGTATCCTTTTGTATTATCGCAGTAACCAACAAAAGTTAGTTTTCTTGATTTAGCATCTCATTTTGTCTTAATACCTTTGGAATGTGAGCCATTGCTGGACAACCAAACATTCTTAAATGACTTAAATCTGGTACTTCCGTATGCCAAATTTCATAAGGTGTTTTGTTTGACAAACGGCTTGTAGGTGACCTATTAATAAGATATACTGCTGTGGATGATGCCTCAGCCCAATAGGTTTTATCTAGCCCTGCATCGAATAGCATCGACCTAGCCTTCTCTACAATTGTACGGTTTTATCGTTCAGCTACTAAATTCTGTTCAGCTGTATAAGGAACAGTGAGCTGGTGAATAATTCCAGACACAAAATTTACTTTGTAGGGCATTATTGACATATTCACCGCCGTTGTCTGATCTGATTCTTTTAATTTTGTAACCCGTTTGGTTTTCTACAAGTGCTTTAAATTCGCAAAATATGTTTGTTACTTCATGTTTCTCTTTAAGAAAGTAGATAAATGTCATTTTCGAATAATCATCAACAAAAATCAGAAAGTATTTGCTTCCCCCAATGGAAGTTGTTTCCATTGGTCCACATAAGTCGGTATGCACCATTTCAAGAAGTTGTTTAGTTTTCTTCTTGCTAGGTTGAAAAGAGGATCGTGCATGTTTACCTTGTACACATAATTCACATGGCCTACTATCAACTGTATTTAAATCAATCCCATGTGATATTTTACTTAACTTAATCATACCTTTTCTATTAAGATGGCCAAGGCGCCGGTGCCACAACATTCCTTTCTTTTGCATTAGGAACCCTGTATGATCAGCTACACTATCTATTTTGTAGATGCCATTTTCTTGGTGAGCTGTGGCTATGATTCCCTCATCTTTGCCTTTGCCCACCTTCCTTGTCAAAGATAACAGAATACCCATTGTTGGCAATTTTACTAACTGACAGTAAATTGACTGTAGCTTCAGGTACATATAATACATCCTTGACATTGATTTTAATTTCCTGTATGCTATCAATACTCAGCTTGAGAGTTGTGTCTCCAACAATATTAGCTCCAAGATGACTGCTGTCTGCCACTGAAACTTTTGAAACTTTTGCTAGATACGTATTATACAATCAGATCCGTTGCACCTGAATTTTTTGAAAACAGAGATCCACGTTTGCCTGAAATACAGGAATTCTTTAAAAAATAGTAATTATTAGTATTACGTTAAGACTTCTATAAAAAAGTATGATATCAATCTTAAATTCTCAGTGTCTTTGTAATACTACCTCCAGAGGAATCAAATGAATTAGCGCCTCCAAGATGTTTAATATCGTGTAAAGACTGTGATCCTGATGCTATGGCTATGTTATTTGATATTTACCTGTATGAAGATGACGCTTCCTTCATTAATGAGCAAGAAATTATTTTTGATTTAGGAGCGTTGCGTTACAATTACATTGCACAGGCAACTCCAAGTTTATTAAGAACGATAGCTTATCTTATGCAATTTGTCTACCCTGCTAGAATTAAGGGATTGTATGTCTTCAACGCTCCATCGTTTTTTATGCCCGTTCTAAAACTTATCACAACATTTCTCTCGAAAAAAATTGGCAGTAAGGTAATGTAGAAATGGAGGAATGTGGAGGAAACGCTGGTTCGATTAAAGACATGTCACATAAGTCAATACATTTATTTTAAACGTTGGTTTATGTTACAACGATCTGTAGAGAACAAAATAATAAAGAATAATAAGAAGGGTAGTATTGCAATACTGATCCTTTTTAAATTTTTAGAAAAGTTAGCTGCAAAGTTTGAAAGTCATCGAGAATGGTTTCAAGAGGACTCTAAGTACCGTTCAGATGAAACAAAACTGTAGATGACATTTTTGGCGTGGAAGGATCATTTAGGAAATTAGAAATTGATTAAAGTGCCTTTTTTGTAGATGTTGTGCATTAAAAGTAGTTCTTTAACTCTATAATTTGGACACCAAGCATATCTTTGATACTTATTAGTAACCTTCTCGAAAGTTATCGAGATAATGAAGCAGTATAAGTCTCGCCGAATGTTAAATTGATTGCTATTTATTGACAGAAAAATAAACTTGTTAATTCAGTCAGCGTCTTGTAACTACATATAAATAAATTATTCGTTTGTTTATTTTTTTGCGTTTGTATTCAATTAAGGAAACGGTCTGTTTCCAATAGACACAAATCTTGCTATGGAGAGTACTAGAAATTGTGGAACCAATTTTACAAATAAGGTTTTTTTTATTAATGTTCTTGAAAATGCCCTTTTTGGAAACTATTTATATATAATACGGTGATCAAACTTCTTTTAACAGGAAAAACAAAATCACTTAAGGTCTAACAAATTAATGTAATATACGAGTAGAAAAAAATCAAAACTTTTACAATCCTTAAAAATAACTTTTTTAAATGTGGGTAAAAGTAATTATTAAGTGTGTGAGTGACAATTCGAAAGATTATTTAAAGTTTACAAACAAATTAAAGATTACCAATTTTGGGATGTTGAACACATCGCTGCACTAAAATATTCAAAACGCAGTTAAGGTAAATGTTCATGTGATGAACTTAGCAACAAGCAATTGAATGCAGGGCGATAAATAACAAGGAAAGGAGTGTAGAGTCTGACAAGCATCCTTGCCTTTTGCAATACCCAAATTATCGATATAGTATGAAGGTCGTGTGAAGCCAAAATTATTGAGAATAAGAAAACATAGTAGCCCAGGAAAAACAAAATTGGAATTTTTTTGTTTGTTAATATTTGGGCTTATCACCAGTACTGTATTTTTTAAAGTTTAATTTCTTGGAACCTAGTTTATTATTTGTTTGAAGTTGTGAAAAAATATAGAGCATTTCCGAATAATGATTTTAAAAAAGGATTAAGTGCTTATGAGTGTAAGGCAAGTTTAGATTTAGCATTCTCTGAACAAGCTCCTTCTTTGGCTACAATTTACCGCTGGTTTAAAGAATCTGAACGTGAAAGACCTTCTGTTAAACATCAAAAAGTGGCAGAACGTCCTCCAACAGCTGTTACTGAAGAAAACATTGTAGTTTTTTTAGAACTACGGGTCTGGTCGGTGCAATTAAGTTAGATGGACAGAAAATAGTTACAGCTAAATGGTACACTAAGAAATGTTTACCAGAAGTATTCAGCAAAATAACGCGTCGTCCCATGTGGCAAACGTAACTCTCCAGTTTTTGGCTGAAAAAAAGATAAAAGTGATAGAACAACCACCATATTCACCTGATTTGGCAACGTACAAGTTCTGACTATTTTTTGGACTAAAAAAATTTTCAAGGTAGAAAATTCCTGTCTGAAGAAGGGATTGATGCTGCCGTACACAATTATTTTGCAAGCATTCCGAAGGACGAGTGGCTGGGAGCTTTTAAGAAGTGGAAGGAAAGAATGGTTAAGTGCATTATTCCCAAAGGGAATTACTTTAAACATATTTAAAATAGAATCTTAAACAAATTTAACCACGCTTTTTATTCTCAATAATTTTGGCTTTACCCACGTATTAATTTCAAGAAAAACTCCCTGTCTACAAAAAATCAACTTTTAATTTTTTGACATATTCTTATGGCAATTACATGAAATTTCAAAATGAGAAGTACGTGTACCTGCTGTGCTTTATTTTGCCGTATTCTTATGGTCTTCTAAGCGACGGATTACGTAAAACTGTAAGTTGGCTTCGTTTCTCACTACTTCTACTAATCAGATTTCTTTAATTGAAACCCTGGATAGGATCCTACTATTGTTTGAAATTTGCTTAATTTTCTTCATGCGTTGAGCGTGGAACGTATGAACTGATTTATTGCGACTTTTGTGGAACGCAGGGAACGGCTTGCGGCGGACGAGACGGGATCAGCGGTCAAATTACTTGTTGAACTTTTAATTTGTTGAATTGTGTTTTAAGTTTAGTGCAAAATCCTAGAATTAGGGGCAAGTTCTCAATTTTTTTGATTTCCTGTTTCCATCAATTCTGATTGACGTTCTTGGTCTCCAATTTTTTTTTATTTCCCGGGAAGTAAGTTAATTAACTATTCATCTGGTGGGTCACTCGATTCGTTCGGTCTGAAGGTTGAAAGTCTTCCCCATCGGTTGTGGATGATTTAATTTGGTTAGCTCTGATTTCCAAATCTGCAGTTCCGCCGGACCGAAAAAGCTGTGTTCTACGTGCGTCGTTGGGATGAAATAGTGCTCTATTTCACCTTAGAAATTTAACTACCAGATCGATCATTTTCTTTTGTCTTTAAACTTTAATTGCTTGAAACAGAATTAAAGAACTATCCCCTTATAAACTTTTCTTTTTATGTCTTTAGAACCATTTTTTTAAAAGGGGTTAAGAAGACGATCTTATGCAGTTATTTAAATTTGGCTTATCACTCGATATAGTTATTAAATTAGTAACTGCAGGTCATTAAATCTTATCTGTTCAAACATTTTTTAGTAAATGTGTGTTGTGATTGCGCTCTTAACCTAATTTTGTTAAATTCTTAAATAGTCAGTTTTTCGGATCTGAATTAAATTTTTTTGTGTCATTTTTTTCCTTAGAATTTTTAGCTTCATCGGCTTCCGATCGGTAACAGCATGAAGAAATTCTGGTAAGAAATTAATAATTTTCAATTTGTATTCGAAAAAGTTTGGGTGTTCTATTTGTTTTTGTAAATTAATAAACTTGTTAGTTTTACAATCTTTTTTTTTAGTACTGTTTAGACCGACTTCTGAGCGGCGGAATCCGAATGTTCCATCACATCTACAAGGCAGAAGCTTTCCACGCTCCAAAACCCCAACACGCGCAGTGCGGTCGCTGCCTCATATTCGACCATCCCACCATTCGTTGTTCCGTTAGGCAACCCGTTTGCGGCGTCTGTAGCGTCACCCACCCAATCTCCACATGCAAACCCAATACCGCACTCAGGTACAACAATTGCGGACGTGATCACCTCGTTTTCTGGACCAAATGTCTCCGACACGACGCTCCACCGAACCCGTCCGACCAGACACGTTGACTGGGACACATTATTGACTCACGTTACCGACAACTTCACAGTCGATTCTCCCCTGACTTTTGCCTGCTAAATCTAAGTCGCCTCTCACAGTCTTACCACGACCATACAAAACGCAGCCGACACCTCAAATCCATCTACGCCGATCGTTCGCTCCTATCAAAAAACATAGTCCGACTCATAGAAATGAAACGCAGACTTTACAGAGAATTCGCTAGAAATCGTCATCCTCTGGTTAAGTCACAGTGTAACCGAATCAACGCGTTAGTCCGGTTGCACACACAGGGAAGTCAATTCTGGAACTAGCTCTTGCTCATGACCCTCTACTCAACGGTCAGATAACCACGGAACCTCAAAAGAAAGCAGAAGTCTTCGCCAATCTGCTCGAGGAGATTCATCAGCCTCCAGACGATCCCCGTTTCGACCAAGACCAGCTCCAATGCAATCCAGGACAATCCCCGGATAAAAACTCCTGCCCGAATCCCCCCGGAATCGCCGCTTCCGAAGATTGTTTGTCCCATGTGGGTTGAAGAAACGGCGACGGTTTTTGCCTCCGGCAAGAACTGACACGGAGAGCTTTCCGTCTACCACCCGAAGCCCTAGAGCTCCTCGCCACCATGTTAGACAGCTGTCGTCCTTGCGGCTACTACCCGGCCTCCTTGAAAACCGCCCGGTCATATTCTCAAGCCTCGCAAGAACCAGCACAATCTCTTTTCCTATCGCCCCAGTTTACTGCTCAACGTCTTAGGCAAGTTGTTCAAGAGGATGCTCGCTGACAGGCTGCGAGACCTCATGACTACTTACAACATCCTTCCCCCGATCCAGTACAGCTTCTGCCCCGCCATGTTGTTCAGGACACTCCCCCCCCTATAACCATGCAAAATTCGAAATCTACTCAGTATATTTTTCGTTATTTTCCCTTTTTTCCCTTCATTGTTGTCGTAGTTAATTTGATAATAATGAAGAAAAAGGGTTTTGCATAACAAAAATTTTATTTTCATTGTTTGAAGAAATAAATGTTTTACAATAATTAATAAAAAAGTTTATTTCAATTATTGGTGATGTTCTAGGAAAAAAACCTAAGTGTCAGGATTAGAAAAGATTACATTTTTGATTTAATACCAATGAAAAAGGCATAACTTATTCGGCTAGATTTGTTGTCTACATCTTTAACAAAAATAACTTTATTCAATTTTTTTGCCAGAACATCTACGGTCTTATTACACTAACTAAAAGGTAACTGGTTTTAATATGGAAACAACGTCTAACTGTCAATTCCCTGCGAATAATTATCTTGATACTGGACTAGACATTCTTTCAAGTTTAACAGCGAGCCTTAATAATTACTATTTTGTGCTTTTTGTAAATTTTCTTGTACTGTACAGTACTTTGTCTTTACCACACTTGACACTTATGCACTGGGTTCATGTTTGAACCCACAGGACACTTAAAGTCTCTAGAAAAATACTCAGTATTTCTAAGTGGTCCTAAAACTCTAAAATTTGGAGGCGAATGCGCATCAGTTAAAACTTGCAGCTGTAAAAATTCAGTTTTCTGTGTAGCACACCACAAGTTAGCTGTCGAGATCCAAAATAGTTGCCTAGGTGTGTATTGTAAACCGGGTAGACGCGATTCGTCACCATTACGTTTAGCCCATGAATTGTAAGCTAAATAAGCTTCTTTAACTCCACCGTTGTCGGCTATATTTTCTCCTTGAGTGGTAGCACCGTTAAGCTAAAATAAAATAATCACATCAAGTCATTTTTATAAGATGAACACAAGTTTATTAATTTATTACATTCATGTTAACTTCTGGTGCGGTAAAATTTCCGTATTGGTCAATGATACACTGTGCCTTTTCAACAAAGGCTTCTTTTGTTTTTTCTGCCCACCAGTCATTTAAAGATCCATCTTTATCGTATTGCCTACCAACATCATCAAATCCATGGGTGATCTCGTGACCAATTGCAAAACCTATCGATCCGTAGTTCATGTAGTTGGGCCTGTCGGCACTGAACAATGGACTTTGTAAAATTCCAGCTGGAAGTTCTATAATAACATAAGAGGAGTTAGTAAAGCATTTTTAGGTAAACCTTCAGGTAATTTTGCTATACAAGATTTAATTTGCATTGAGCGCTTAATATTTAATGTTGGTAATTATCAGTCAGTCAGTTGTGTACGCAGTCGACTAAGATCATATTGTTAATAGCCTGGGAAATGAGGTAACCAAATTCTTAAAATTTCTGTTTTGATGTACACATAAACTATTTAGAAAAACCACAGAAGACCTCAGTGGGACTGTTGGTTTAGGAAATTAAAGTCAAACGCGAACATGACAAGCTGGTGAACTGTGCCAGGTGATCTAGTAATACATGTCTGTGGCGCAGTTTTCAAAATGGAGACCATGACGGTTTTCGGGTAAAATTTTAGTTGGAAATGTCGAATAGACATTCGGCAGCGCAATCCGCATTAAAGCTGTGAAAGTATGTACAAAATGTTGATGAGTTTTCTCAACCTTTCGCAAATGCCCTGCCCAAGACTTTTAGATGCCTGATTGGGTGATAAGAAATGGAATCTTAGTTAGAGATTTTGACAAAACGTTGATGAGTTTTCTCCGCTTTTCTCAAATGCCTGTTCCAAGACTTTGAGATGCCTAATTGGGTGATAAGAAATGGAATTTTAGTTAGAGATTTTGACAAAATGTTGATGGGTTTTCTTGGTTTTTCTTAAATGCCTTTTCCAAGACTTTCAGATGCCTAAGTGGGTGATAAGAAATGGAATCTTAGTTAGAGGTTTTGACAAAATGTTGATGAGTTTTCTCGGCTTTTCGCAAATGCCTTGCCCAAGACTTTCAGATGCCTGATTGGGTGGTAAGAAATGGAATTTTAGTTAGAGATTTTGACAAAATGTTGATTCTCTTTCTTGGCTTTTCTTAAATGCCTTTTCCAAGACTTTCAGATGCCTGATTGGGTGATAAGAAATGGAATCTTAGTTAGGGATTTTGACAATATGTTGATGAGTTTTCTCAGCTTTTCTCAAATGCCTTTCCCAAGGCTTTCAGATACCTGATTGGGTGATAAGAAATGGCATCTTAGTTAGAGATTTTGACAGCATGATCACTACGATGGTTTTTTTATGTCGTCAATTATGGTAGGCAGTTCCCCACGTCTTCTATTATGGTGGTAAAATTATAAACTCCACCGTCGACTGTGGACATGTAAAAAGGAACAGATCGACTGAGATATTTCTGAACTGACTTTGAAACTCATCCTAATTAGAAATGTTTCAGTTTTAGTAGGTTCCTGTAAAGGCGATTTGAAGCAGAAATCCAAAAAAGTAGAATTCGTTACAAGAAGAAAATTAATGAAGGTACTCAATATACTTACGTATACTATTCTCAACCGTACTATAGTAAGCATTTACTGTAGTAACATAACTGTGATGAGTCCAATCAGTTTTATTAACGGGTAGTGGCAATTCTCTAAAATAGACATCATTGGTAAACCTCTCAATAGCCAAATAGTAGTCCAAAAAGTTATCTGTGGTAGGATTTAACTGCAACATAAAAGATTACCTTAAACACTTCAATATTTAATTTAAAATGAAAATCTCACCTTGGAATAATATTCATTTAATTTATTATCATCAAGCAATTCTTGTGGATAAGCTACGTGAGACTCAATTGCTAAAGCCTTTTCAAGAGCTTTTTTCTTAGTATTTCCATCCATCCAGTCCACCTGTTTCAACATCTCAATAAAGGTCTTTCTTAGATTTGTTACCAGATCTTCAGCATTTCTTTTTGCGTCTTCATTAAAATAACGTCGCACATACAACGCATCCGCAGCTAAATTTAACCTGAAATAAAATAAATTTAGAAACTGTAGCATTAAAGTGTGCAGAACAAAAATACTTTGTGGCAACTAATTCAGTACATTCCCTCCATCTTGGTGTGTGCTCACTAATACCTTCAGATACTTCTTTGTATTTCAATTCTCTATCTCTAACTTCTTTAGTTAAATATGTTACTATACCAGTTAAGGTTCTATATAAAAGGTAATTTGCTTGAACGCTAGAAATTTAATTTAGTAAAGTCCAAGTCGATAAAATCAAAAAAATGTTGTAACTTACCGTTTTGGAGTTTTCTCTAATAACTTCTCTAATTTAGTTAGATAATCTAGAACACCCACGTCAGCCATATCTTGTGGACATACTGTAACTTCTGGCACATCAGCTAAATTATTAAAGAATTCTTGCC
Source organism: Ignelater luminosus (assembly GCA_011009095.1). Classification (NCBI taxonomy): domain Eukaryota; kingdom Metazoa; phylum Arthropoda; class Insecta; order Coleoptera; family Elateridae; genus Ignelater; species Ignelater luminosus. The sequence continues at coordinate 10,368 of VTPC01001330.1, forward strand.
AAGGTATGCTAGGATATCTGGTTTGTATTTCTGCTACAGGCATAGGATTTGTTAATGCTGTTACATTTCGACGTTCTTCTCTTGTTAATGAGATCTATGGGAAAACAATTCACTATGGTTACTGGTTACTTTGTCTTACGTACGTACCTCGGCTAATGCAATTTCAAAATCCAAAGCATCCGTAATTTCTTTCTCGGCAGTTGATCTATCTGCTCCAAACATTATTGCCAAATCCACCAAATAGTTATAATATGCCTTGACGACTTCGTTTTTCATTCCTTGTATAAGATATTCTCTATCTAGTCCTAGGCTTGCTTGATCGACCTGTAATAGAACGATACTGCGTCTTAATAAACCTTGCCACCAATTTTGGCACATTTGTTTCGAAATAACAGACTTTTGTCGCCCCAGAATAAGAAATGTCTTTCCCCCCCAATCAAACCATTACTGAAGATTCATAACAACCCGTTTGAACACGGGAAATCATTTTATCGCTTCAATTGTTGTTTGATAGTAAAGATTTTTTCATGTTGAAAAAGGTAAAACTTGGCATCTTTAAAGCCAAAGAATTTCGGTTGATGCAGTTCTTGACAGTCTTAACAACTGTTACTGAAGTACAAACAAATTAGATTAACTGTTTATGTTCAGTTGTAATAGTAACAACCTGAGGTCAGATTGCTGTAAGACAAACTGCTGAAGAATTGCACCAAAAAGCGTTTGCCTTTTGCAGGATATTTAGGAACATTGAAACGTGTCATCGCATCAGATTCAGACTTTCTGGAAGGAACTATCTTAGATGTCAGTTTTGAAAGCGTACCAGAATCAGTGAAATCAAAATATGAAACAAAAATATGTCAAAGGATTAGTTATAATGAGTAGAGTGAAGTTTGCGTTTTTCCTAATTTTTTCTTATTAATTCTCAACACATTTCCTCCATTTTATTTCATTAAATTTGACGTTGCTTTAAAAGTGGTAGCCTCAAGAAAGGTTCCACCAGCCATGAAAGATTAACAATTGAATTAAGACGTCATGTCAGCACTGTCTTATCCAATTTAGTTAGAAAACATTACATGTTTTGAATTCAATTCTGCTCTTTCTAAAAACTGTCCGTTCCGTGAGAATGTACAAAAGTCCCAGCAAATAAATGCGGGGCACCAAATAGGTGTTAAAAACTATTTATTCTTTGTTCAGGTACATGATCTTGATTAAGTCAAGTAGGGCAATAAAATAAAAATGACCAGAATAATCTTACTTAAACTGAAAAAACAATTTTACTGAAGGTAGTTTTTAAACTTTTTTGGTGTCCCGCATTTATTTACCGAGACTGTGCAGTTTTTACCAAATACTTAAGCCGCATGCTGTTTAAAGTTTAGTACGATTCTATTCCCCACACGGGAAAAGTATCGCATCAATTTTATTAAAACGTTAAACCTGTTCAAGGTAGCCCCCTCTCTGTAGACAAATCTGCCACAGTTGAAATGCTTCTTGCCAGGCCTCGAGCGGAAGACTGTCAAGATAAACGCTGATGATGCAATCGATCTCCTCTTCCGACTAAAATCGACGTCCGTAGAGATTCTTTTTTAGGTTGAAGAATAACCAGAAATCACACATGGTCAGATCAAGTGAACAAGGGGGATGCGCGATTGTTTTTACCTTTTGGTGGCGCAAAAATTCTACTATCTGTTTTGCGCTGTGCAATGACGCATCGTAGTACAGCCTTAGCCTGTAAACTGCGGCCCGTTTGAAAACTTGAAAAAGGTAAACACTGGTATATCATTTGGCTGTTACTGTCTTCTGTTCATCAAGCTAAATGGCCTTCACGGCAGACATGCCTGCTGCTTTTTCACCGCCGTTGGGGTAAGGTCATCTTCATGGACCCATGCTCGCCTTTTCAGATGAGTTAATACATCATAAGATGAGATGTAGGCCTTGTCACTAGTGACAATTTTGGAAATGATCTGGTGGCCACAACTCTTCAACAGTTTCAGTAGATCGTTGTTGATTTTCATCCGGGCTTCCTTTTGCTCTGTAGTTAGCTTGTGTGGCACCTACCTTAAAAATATTTTGTTCAAATCTAGGTAATCGTGCAAACTACCCGACCAATCTCTAGTTTCTTTTTTAAACACGGTGATGCAGGATGGTGCTTCACCATCAAACGCCAAACGCACTCTTTCAACTGATTGCTTGTCACTGAGCTCAACTTTGAAATTGTAATAAGTCGTAGCTCTTAACGAGTTTCATGCTAAAGGCATTTTTATTTATGTACTAGAAAGATTTTGCTAAAGAAAATGTACTGACTTTCAAAAACAATACTTGATAGCTCCGACTCCTTCTTTTTCGCCACATTTCAAACTTTTTGGTATTAATCCTAGAACATGTAAAACAGATACATACAACTCCATACGACCAGCCATATTTGAAATATGTAGTATAAGTCAAAAAACAAAACGAACCCGCACAATTGCCTATTAGTCAAGTCCCATTTCTATACCATCATCCGTTTTGAAGATATAAAACATTTAACAAAGAAAATGCACGATCAGAGGCCTTCAGCTAGATTAAAAAGCTTCCTGCTCGTCTTCCACTACAAAATAAAAAGGAACCCAAAGTTGACACAACGATCGGTTGCTAGACATCTCGCAAAAAACCACTGCTACGGAGCTTTCTGTTCCAAACAGTTGCCTGCGCAAAAGTCTTCGACAAACACCAACTTCTATTATAACAATTTCGTAATAGCTTGCAGTTCCGCATTCAGACGTCGGTAGTTGTCCTTCCAGTCCTTATCTGCCCGAGCCTAGGGTGGCAATCTACCCTCCTGGGGCAATGGCGGTCAACGCGGGGTCAGCCTGCTCGCTCGGGTATCCGCATTCCAAACGTAGTAGGTTTGCCGGCTCCGAAGGCCCTTTTTGACACTGCCACCGTCTATTCTAAGCGACTGTTACTGTGGCCCTGAAGACCATTTATATGCCGCACTACCAAGAGCACTAATTTCGTGAGATGAACTTCTCCTGCGCACATTGTTTACTTAATCGCTTTATCTTCGAATCTAAGGTTACACGTGGACACCTCTATTCAATAGACGCATGTGCAACAACATCTGCGTAACAATCTTCGCTTTTATTCACCAACAATGTTTATTTGTTTTCTTACTTAAACCCAAATGTTAATGTGAAGTTTTGTAAGTTTTTCTTCCATTGTTTTTGTCACCGTTCTCTATCTTTCGACAGCCATACTGGTAATTTGATGATGAGGCCGGTTGGCGGTTAAGATTATGAAGAAACTGTTAAATCATCAAACGACATCTAGTAATCAGTAATCATTGTTTTTTTGGATTTTATTATTTTATTAACTTTTAGTTGATGCTCAGAGGGCCCAAAGATTTCTGCTAAGATCGGGTCCAAGCCTAGTAACTTTAGGGCCTTCTATGTCTTTGGAGTCGGAAGGACAACCCCTCGTGAGCGACCACGGAAAACTGTCAACAGTGTACGAAAACGTGATTTTTGAGCATGAAATGCTTTCAACAATGATTAATGAAAAAGTGTACAGCAATATCAGCGATATCAATTATCTTGTGCTACATTCCTTTTATGTGGTGCTAAGCGTAAACGAATGAGTGATAGGGTTGTCAGGAGAGAGATTAATGTTAGTTTCAACAATTTTGGCGTTTCATGTCTTCGTATGATTTGTTGTATGGAATATCCGTTTCATGTCGCGTATAACTTGCCATTCAAAATATGGAGTATTCGAAATGTCGATTTCAAATAACAGCGAAACAAGAAGATTCAGCAACGTTTTAAGAAGGAATTAGGTTTGTTAATATTGATGTCATAAGACAGGGAGATGCATATTAGCATACGATGGGAATACGGCTAGGCGTTTTTCTTCGAATATAAAAAAAACCAGCAGAGATCACTGGGTTGGGCCAAGGAATTACCAAAAGGTGTGCTGTTATCATACAAACCATTTATTGTGGAGAAGCAGTGAATGCTTAGAAATTCGGAGAATTTGCTTTGGAGACAGCAAGACAATGTGTTTCACAGTATGGATGGTACTATACATACGTCAGCTTTTGCCTACAAATTAATAAATACAAAGAAAAGCCACCATTTACGTTTAAACATTGTATTTGTCATTGCTATATTGTTGTCAATACAAAAATCTATTAGTCTCAGGTCTTCTTTGTTTTTAGCATCGTCCCCTTCTTGTTCCAGTCATCTTTCTAAACCCCGATTCTCGTTGCCAACTCTGCCATTTTTTTAAATTTAATTTCTTTTCCTCTTATACTTCTAATGCTGCATGTTCCTGTGTAATGACTTTGTTTTTTCTTGTTGTTTATATACTTCTTTCATTGCCTTTCCTAAACTTTTATAACTTTATTGCTAGCCTTTTCTGTTGCCTGTATCATCATAATTTTTTCTTCTTTTTCTGCTTTTATCAGTTACTTCAACATCTGATTATTTATAATTCTTTTGTAATCTTTTGGCTTTTCCTTTGCTTTGTCCTATCTTTATTTCAGTTCGTTAATTGTATCTTTTTATAGTTTTATTTTACTGTTTCTCCTTTCCTTTCTTCGTCATAAGGAACTTGCTTTATTTTCTTCGATATTTCGTTTTCTGAAACGCCAAAATTGTTGAAACTAACATTAATCTCTCTCCTGACAACCCTATCACTCATTTGTTTACGCTTAGCACCACATAGAAGGAATGTAGCACAAGATAATTGATATCGCTGATGTTGCTGTACACACTTTTTCATTAATCATTGTTGAAAAACTAATACATACATTTTCACGCTGATTTTTTAATTTATTTTTATTTTTTAAATACTTTCTTCTTCTATTGGTGTTTTTAGCTTAATTTTATATCAAATTGATAAACACCTTAAGGATTATTATAAAGCAGAGCTAAGTGCAGAATGCAGTTTAGCTGGCATTAATTGACTTCGAGAAAGGTTTTGATTTGGTTAACAGGAGGGCTATGTGGACCGCTCTGAAATCATACGATATTCCTAGTAAAGTTATAAACCTGAGAAAAATGCTGTATAATGGATTTAAATTCCAAGTACTTAATGAAGCGATGCTGTCCAAATCTATTCCTGCAACGTGCGGGGTTCAGTAAGGCTGCATTCCCTATCCAACCCTTTCTCTGCTCGTCCTTGATAGTATTATGCGAAGAGCGACGGTAGTAGAAAAAGAGGACTGCCATGGAGCCTGAGAGGGAGGTTAGAAGACCTTCATTAATGCAGACGATATTTGTCTCCTGGCACAGAAGCAACAAGGCATGCAGCATAAGTTGGAAGCACTACAAAGAGGGGCAAAACCTGCATACCTGCGTAATAATGTGAAAAAATCAAAAGAAATAAGGATTAATGCGACAGGAAGGAATAACTCTGTGGTCAGGGACTGAGAGATCGAGAGGGTTGATCATGTCCTATATTCTGTTCCGGAGGGGCAGAGGAGGTCACTTAAACACGCATCAAAAAGTATGTGGTCCCTTTTTACAGCTCTACTACATATGGTAGAACAGGAATTAGTCACGAAGAACGAAGTTGCGCATCTTTAACAGCAACCGTGTTGTTATATGGGTGTAAAATGTGGAAGGTGGCTGCCGGGATAATTAGCAAGCTGCAGGTCTTTGTAAACAGGTACTTACAACGTATTGTAGGAGTAAGATGGCCAGGCACAATAAGCAATGAAAAGCTCTGGACCATCGCTGGTCAAAAACCTATAAGTTTCGAAATTCAGAAAAGGAAGTTGGGCTGGATAGGCCACACGTTGAGGAAACCAGATGGGGCGTTCAAAAAGGCAGCGCTGAGCTGGATTCACAAAGGGCGAGAAGGCAGCGTAAGCCAAGGAAGACTTGGAAGAGGACCGTTGAGCAAGAGGTAGTTAGGATAAGAAAGACATGGAGTGAGGTGAAGAGGCTGGCGCGGGATAGAGAAAG
>VTPC01001330.1:21398-46074 GCA_011009095.1 Ignelater luminosus
GAGTACAAAAAGAGACTTTAGTTTTATTCAGTGATGGTTGCCCTGGGCAAAACAAGAATTATGTCATGGTCAGATTTCTCTACTTTCTTGTTCATGGTTGGAAGTTGTTTAAAGAGATCTTTTATTACTTTCTACTTAGAGGTCATTCTCGTCTTCCTAATGATCAAGATTTTAGTTTAATTGAAGCGAAGAAGAGAAAGAACAATGTTGAAAGACAATCAGACTGGGACACACTTATCTTATCTGCTAGAAAGAACCCCTCTCCTTTTAACTTGGTAAAAGTTGAACAATCAGTATTGTTTAATATTGCGGCTTCTTTAAAACCTTTTTTTAATAGTAAGACTAAACCATCAATGAAATTAAAGGGAATCCGCTGCCTCCACATTTCCTCCGATTGTGAATATGTTAGAGTTAAACGTAACTATTCTGGTTTGTGGGAGACCATCCACGTTCGCAGAAAGAAGAAATTACCATTACAGTTAACCTTGCAACCACTTTATAAAATAGAACTAGCAACAAAATCAAATAAATTAGCTTTTCTGAGAAAATTGGCAAATTTCGTTCAAACACCAGCAAATTAACAATATTATTTGAATCTGCAAGCAGAAAACGGTGCAGGACAGGAATATTCAGAGACAGACGATGAAGATAATAGCAGCGACACTGAAGATCTGTAGTAAGTTCATACACTGCAATCACATTGACTTAGGTTGTATAAATATCTAAAATAAAATTTGTTTATGTTGAATAAATAGTTGTTTTTTAATTTGCTGCTCTTTTAACGTAGCAATTTTGATACAAATACAACCAATGTCCTACAAATTTCAATAATTAATAGTTAATTGCACACCAATGCCCATATTTCTTTTGCATAATTGTTAATAAATAACTTCCAAATACTTCATCTCAAACCATAGCCAGAACAAATTCACACTATCCTCAAAGAAAAAGAAGCTAAAAAGTTTTTTTTGATTTCCCAAAATTAAGGAAAATGGACTATGGCTGTTTTTGCTAGAAGCTCCTCAAAGATTAGCTATTGCACATGATATTTTAAATTCGGAAGCAAATACAAAATTATACCTTATAACCATGTACAGCTTCGAGAGCACAAATTATTCGGCTGTTGCTCAATTATTTAATCACTCGTTTATGGCTTTTATGGCTCTTTTATGGCCAGACGCTATTCAGTACAATAAAGTGTTACTTTTGATACTAATGTAGCCCCTTATATGCTGGAGGCTGCAGTAGGGCTTCAAGTTTTATACGAGAAAATAATCTACCTGACTAATTACAACTAATTTAAAAATGTACGCAATATAAATAGCAATTCATTGTTAGAAATAGTGTAATACAGCAATTTAATTTGTAAGTTGTATAATTTTTACAATAAAAATTGAAATAAATTTGTTTTTTTTTTGTTTCTAAAATAATATCTTCTTTAGATTTCCTCTTAAGTGTATTTTCATCACTAGAGTGCGGATTTATAGGAATAATGCTTCTTTTAGATATTAATAGCAGTACAAAAAGACATTGAAATAAGTGCGAATCGCAATTAAAGGAATTATTTAACTAATTTTCATAATGCTTTTTTTGCTTTTTTTTGGAACTTTTTGCTATTTTTTAGAATAATGCTTATTTTGTGCATTTTTTGCCAGTCTCAAGAAAAAAATCATAATATCCTTATACTTTTCTTGTCTACATTATATTTATTTTCTTATTCTTCAAAATACTTTCTATAAATTCTTTCTCTAGCAGCAATTGTCTACATTATTTTTTTAAACTTTTTGTTTTTACAGTAAATTTCGTGACAATATTTTCAAGCATTTCTCAAAGTATCATTATTTACCGTTATGTATTGAATACTATCTGGACGCTCACCGTTCCGGAGCCTGTCGGGGCCGTTACACATTGTCCCGGCAGTTCTTTGTCCCTAGGCTAAGCTGTGAAAACAGTTAGTTCTTATAGGTTTTAAGATTTATTTGACAAATGCTTCAGTTTTACTGGGTTACTTAAAGTGTTGGTATCGTGCGTGTATGTAATGCTGCTGGTAGATTGAAAAAGTTTCGTCTCATTTTATTATAACTTAATCTTTTGTGTTGTCTTCTGTTTTTAATAAAATAAGACTGTGTTACAATGCCAAAAGTTAAAACGAGTGTAGAAGAGTGGATTAAAAATATACCAGAAATAAGGCTGGACGGTAGTAGACTATTTTGCAGAGTATGTGTTAAAACGGTAAAGAGTAGATTAGATTTTAATTATAATATTCTTTAATGCTCGTTTTAATAGATCCAGTGCGACACAAAGTATAATGTAATACAACATACGAAGACCGCTATTCACAAGGAAAATGTAGGAAGAGCGGAACATGAAAATAAGCTGAAACAACAAACTAGTTCAAAAGTAGTTGCCTCTGGATCTTCTACTTGATCTGAAGAAAGAACTTTTAATTTTGATTTATGCAATACTCTGATATCGGCAAATATTCCTTTCAGAAAATTAGACAATTCTGCATTTCGAAAATTCTTAGAAACATATTGTAAGAGATCGATACCGACCGAAAGTACTCTACGAAAAAACTATTTAGATACAGTTTATAAAACAGTCCTTCATGAAATTAAAAATGTAATTGCAGACCATTATATCTGATTTTCTGTCGATGAAACCACCGATGAGTGCGGTAGGTATGTGGCTGGTCCCATTATCGGTATATTACATGAAACCACTCCAACCAGGCCATTTTTAATATATTTATAAGAACTAGATAAAACCAACAGCAGCACCATAACAAGATTTATTAACGAGAAACTCGCAAACTTTTTTCTTCCTAATGCAGTCCCAACTGAAAAGATTTTGTTAATGGTGACGGATGCGGCTGCATATATGCTAAAAGCAGGAATTCATTTAAAAGTTTTGTATAGTAATCTTACACACTCTACTTGCGTAGCTCACGGATTAAACCGAGTAGCAGAAACTGTGAGGTCTGAATTTACCCTAGTTAACGAGTTAATTAAAAATGGCAAAAAGTACTTTGTAAAAGCGCCATTAAAGGTACAGCGATTTGAAGAAAAAGTGCCTAATATTCCGCTTCCACCACAACCAGTCATTACTAGATGGGGAACATGGTTGGATGCGGTTGTGTATTACGCAGTTAACTTCACCAGCTTCAAAGAAATTTTGTTAGAATTTTCGGAAGATGCATCTCAGTCAGTTAAAGACTGCCAAAATATTTTAAAAAATCCGGAACTACAAGAAAACCTTGCATTCATCAAAGCAAATTACGAGTTCATCAGTGAAACTATCACCAAACTTGAAACACAAGGAAGTGAGCTAACAGAAGCCATTCAGATAGTACAAGAGTTTAAAATAAAATTGGGAAAAGTGCGTGGCGATGTAGGTAAGACAATATTTGCCAAATTTGAGAACGTGCTGGCTAAAAACGAAGGTTTAGCAAGATTAAAGACCATTGCATGTATTTTATCAGGCGAAATAGTCAATAACATCGACTTGGAACCATCGTTACTTGCAAAATTTAAATATGCACCGATTACTAGTGCTGACATTAAAAGACTATTTTGTCTTTACTAAGACACCCTAACTGATAAAAGAAGAAATTTCCTTATGGAGAATTTAGAAAAGTACATAATAATTAAGCATTTTAGAGTTCAAAGTTTCTAATAACAATTCATTTTTTGTTTTTTTATAATAAATACTTTGTATAATAACACCTAAAACCTGGAAGTTTTTTTTTCTGCATATTTTAAACTTATTTTTAATTTTTGTGCTATTTTTTAAGCTTTTTTCCTTGAATTTTTACGCTTTTTTAAGAACTTTTTTATTGTTTTTTTAAGCTTAAAAATCCGCACTCTATTCATCACAAATTTAAGTGCATATTTTAGAATTTTAATTGCAAGCATATATTGTAATGAAAAAAATGACTTCATATTTTACAAAAGATTATACCGTATGGAAGGCAAATAGAAAGCATGGCATAGAAAATAAAATAAGAGTATTTTTCGCGTTAAATCTAGGGAATCTAAACGAAAAACCGTTTACAGCTCGAATTTCCTGAAGAACAATCCAAGGAGGAAGGAAACTAGTAGAATGGTAGCCTGATATATATGAAGGCTCTAAAATGTGAGATAACCAGAGAAAATATTGACATATTAAAAATAACCGGTAAGATGAGCAGAAAAAGATTTTTTTAAACGAAAATGTCAGTTACTAAATAAGTGTATAAGGCAGATATAATAAAAAAAACTCTACAATGGCTGAAGTGCACCTACATGCCTACAGTAGAACAAGGCTGAATTATAATTTTTTCTTAGTGAACTATAGAAAATTTAAAACTCGTCAAAAAAATTCAAATGACCTTACCATTAACTACAGTTCGAAAATAACATACACTATATGCAAACTAAAGTAGCTTGAAGCCATTTACTTTGATGTAATTAATAGATTTTATTGGTTTATGATAATTTTATATTTGAAAAACCGCAAAACGAAATTTCCGTCAATAAACATGTCAAAATTAGTAATAAGTTAATACTAATTAATAAATACGTGTTTACTTACATCCAGAGTACGTTGTGATGTATTCAGCACATCTTCGCCTACAAATACATTAATTATAGTATCGGTAGGCAATCCCAATTTTCTAAATTTGTACGTAGTGTCCTTCCATTCAAATCCATTTTCATTCCAATTTGTACCTTCTAAAACTGGCCAACCGCCCAATTCACGAAACAGATTTCTCACATTATCCAAACCAACCTCTTCTATTTTGTTCTTATTTATGCATAGTTTATAAAATTTCTTCACGTGAATAAATGGTTGTGGTTCGTTAGGTGTTGATGGCTCTTCCAAAATCACCTTGAGTTGTTCCAATATTCTATCTCCAATAATATTGAAATAGGAAACGCGATTTTTGTCATCTGGTATGATAGTTCTTTTTACAAAACCACCACAAGCAAATTTGAAGAAATCGTCGCATGGATTTATCGATTCATCCAAGTTGTCTATAACTACTGCAGCTGCTTTAACGCAACCTCGAGTATAACACACTGATCCATCGTCATTGTTTAAGTATCTGAAAAGAAATGTAACTTATTAGAGAAATTTAAGCAAAATACTATCGTTGAACATTAATTCTTCTATATTATTTTCTGATGCATACTGAAACCTGCTGGATGTTTATAAACTAAAACCTTGCACATAGTAATAACATGTGTATAGGTAATAAGAGTATAGCAAAGTTGAAAAACAAGTATACATCCGGATAATTTTGGGTTAACCACATTGGAAGTTAAAAATATAACTCGAATAAAATACTGTTGGTAAATAAAACAACTTTCAAAGAAAAATGTATTCACGCATAGAAATTATCACAAGCGTTTTAAAAAGTGCCTAATATTAGGAAAATACCACTGCATAACGATGTTGTATTTTATTATTAGTATAGTATGTACGTTATTTGCAATATTTTCGAAAATTCTTTCTTCCTTTCACATTTTATTAATTTAGTAATGTAAAAATCTGTATTTTGACCCTCACAATATTTGTATTATTGCATGAATTCTTTTTGGGTTATGGACTATTAACAAACACATTTTATTATAAATAACTTTAAAATGGTGGTCAAAGGTTGGCAAAAATATATATAAAACTATATGGATTGGAAACAGTGATTATTGTAGTCTACGCACCAACTGACGACTCCAGTCAAATGGACAAAGACAGTAGTAGGACAACATGGTGAAGAAGTGGAAAATAACTCTAGGGAGAGACTTATGAAGCTTTGCGAATTAAATAACCTACAAATATTAAATGGCTTCTACTTACATAAGTTAGTTCATTGATACACGAGAGAAAGGCCATCATTACACCTAATGTCAATAATTGATTACGTCATCTAAAGACTACAATCTAAGCTTAAATTTAGTGACTGCAGAGGAGCAAATTGTGGTTCAGATCATTATCTAGTGTGGACAAAGCTAGAGATATCATTTAAAGCTAAACGAAATAGTGCAGCGGGCAATCTTTATCACACGCTATGTTTTCAAGGCTCAGAGATTGATAAGGAGGGCCGAGACCTATTGCACAAAGAAAGCATTAAAATTCCTGTATCAAAGAAGAGTTTAAACAGCACTAGATGTTCTCTTAGAGAACGAGAATATAAAACAGGAGCACAATCATATTAAACTAGCAATTAAACGAGCTGCACAGGAAAAACTCGGGGAACATCTCAATAGAAAAAAAAAATACAACCAGCATGGCTAACTGAAGAGATGAAACAAATCATAGACGACAAAACAAAATGTTACTACAAATGGCTTTCTAACAAATCAGACACGAATTGGAATGCATACGAGGACAAGAAACAGAAACATAAGATCAATAATAAAACAAGAAAAAACAAACACATGGGGGAACATATGTCAGGATGTCGAAAGTTTAATAGGAGGAGCCCGGGGCACCAAAGTGTGGAGGGTGAAAAGAAACCTGAAAACCAACCATTCTGATCGCATAAGTCAGAGTATAGAAATGGAGACAAAATTATGAAAGTCTACTAGTGGAAAATAGATTTGGTTTATAGAATCTGAGCGTGAAATAGAAGAGAAAGGGCATGTAACGATTCCAGTGGAAAACGTTAACAAAAACCTAAGTAAAATGAAAAACGGTAGATCACCAGGACCAGGAAACATTTCTGTAGAGCTGTTGAAGAGTGAAGGTATGAAGCTAATAGAACGACTGGCGAGACTCATGAATCAATACTGTCAGCGAGACAGACTACCTAAAGAATGGAAAACATCTTTCATTGTATCAGTTTTCAAAAAAGGTGATCGCAAAGACCCTGGGTAATACAGCGAACTCAGCATAAACAGCTCTATGAGTCGACCGCCTGAACTTCAAGATAAATTAAGGACTAACATTGGGCGCAAAATCTCAGAAGATCAGAGTGGATTCACACCAGGGAAGTCCTGTACTGATAATCTGTTCGTACTATAACAGATCACGGAGAAGATAATATTCGTAGATCGAGAAGTACATTTCGCCTTAGAGATCTAGAAATGTGACTATCCCAAGCCGCCAACTATAGAAAGCGTTACATGCTCTAGAGACTGACAAAATACTAATAAAGATAATTCAAGAGTTCTACAAAAATAATACATCCTATGTTAAGGTGAAACAAAAACTATCAGCACCAATAATAACATGAAAGGCCTGAGACAAGGCTGTCGTCTGTCTCCTCTCCTATTTAATGCCTATGTTGAGGTAGCTCTGCGAGATTGGAACAAGAGATGCAAGGGTATGGAAATCCCTATCAATAAAGATTACTTCTTTAGTTTAAACAGACCAGGTAGCAGTGACACAGGACCCGTACAACCTGGAATTCATGGTAAGAAGACTCTATGATGAATACCGCATATGGGGCCTACAAGTAAGCCTCATAAAAACTGAATATTTGGCGATTAACACGGAAGCCAAATTTGAGGTACACATTAACGAGAACGTCACAGTGAACCAGGTGGATAGATTCAAGTACCTAAGAGTTACCATCAATATGGGTGGTCTAGGAAACGAAGAAATTAAAAACAGAATCTAGAATATTAAAGAGGTCACAGGGTGCTTCAACAGCCTCTTTTGGGACTATCACCTGTCGCACGCCACAAAAAGACGCTTAGAAGAAACTTTGGTGAAATCATTATTGTGGGCAATGGGTGCAGACATAAAGCGTAGAGTCTTAGCTCTGGAATTGGATTACCTGAAAAGGACAGATAATAAAAACAAGGGTAATAGTCACAGATAGAATCGAGAAAAGAAGCTTAAAGTGGTTTGGGCACGTTCTAAGAATGCGAGATGACCGATGGCCAAAAAAAGTGTTTGTGTGGACTGCTGAGGGTAGAAGAAAAAGGGGGGCGTCCTCAAAGATCGTGGAGCAAAACAGTAAGAGAAACTATGGAAAGAAACAACCTAGAGATAAAGGATGCATTTTTAGGCTAATGGCGTTCAGGTCGTGTCTAGTGTGCAAATTATACTTGTTGCAGCACATAATTTTTATTTGTAAAGAACTACCCGTAACGTATCTAGCATGCGCAATGACGACATCCTGCCGTGCTAAAAAACACCCCGCGAGTGCAAAATTCTTTGAAAATGTGATAGTGATACCAATAATAACTATTCCCAGTACTAAAAGACATATACAACCTTAAAATTCCCCAAATTTGTATACATAAATAAATTATAAGCGAAATAACTTTCCTCTATGTAGAATTTCTTCTCGCTGTCGCCTATTTTTCCATCCACGTCTTCTAAGCTTTTCCGATTTTTGCCATTTTTCTCTTTTTGATTAACGTTTTTCCCTTTTTATTTCCGTACTCTTTTATTTTTTTCAATCCATCTTTTTCTTGGTCTTTTACACTTACTTTTATTACCTGTTTGTTTCAATTACTCTACTTAACATTGAGCCTTCACCCTTTCTAACTATGTGTCAAGACCACCTAGGCTATAACTATTTATCTGATGTTCTCGTTTGTGTGTCTATTCCATTTAGTTTTCCAGCTGTTGTCCTCAGGAACAGTATTTCTGCAACGTTAATTTTCTGTTCATGATTTTTGTTTATTATCCAGATTTCACTTGCGTAGGTCAAGGGTTGGTCTTGCTTTACAACAAGATTGTTGTTAATTTCCTTTTATCCTTTTTTGGCTTTAAAGGGAAAAAATTTGCTTGGGGGCAAAAGTGAAGCAAAAGTCTGATTCGGTTCTCGTTTGTCTTGTGTTGTGTTGTGATGTTCGTAAACGCGGTATGGTGCATGTGTTTCAGTAGTAGCGTGGTAGAAGTACTAATGTACTAATGATAGATGCGGCGCGACGCGGCGGCGGCGGTTCCTTGTTGTTGGTGTTTAGTGTAGAAAAGGAATGCCCTGGGCCTTCCTAATGTGAACATAGCGCGAGGACCTCTCTCTACGACGCTCAGTGTTTTCGCGGAAGAAAGTGGTTGAGCTCTTATCTGTGAATAAGTGGGGTGTCAATGAGAATGTCCACCAATTCGGAAATAAGAGTCTCCGCAATTCTCATCATGACGGAAAGCAAATATTTGAATTTCTTCTTGGTTGTACTGTACGGGAACAGAACTGGAGTTCTGAAGATCTCAAGAACGTGCTCTTTGTTCTCTTCGACTGCCCTGCTTAGGTAGCGGCTCCTCATGAAGTCGAATCGCGCATTTATAGGAGGAATCCTCGTCCGGTCGAGCACTTCTTCAGGAAAGTAAAAGCGCTCCAGGAGAAAAATCGTCCTGCAAATCGATAATCGATCACAAGTCTGATGATGGTTTTGTTTGATGGACCGTATCGTCCGCAAATTGGGAGAGACCGTTGGGCTCCTCGGGGCAGGGGATGTCATAGAAGTAAACGATAAAAAGGAAAAAGCCAAGCGTATTTGCATGCAATGTTGGTAAACTGCTAATTAGCCGGACAAGGCAGGCAAGGCTTAAAGATAAGCCCCTCGTGCTAAAACCTTGTTGAAGGCCCGCGTGATATGGAGAAAATTGGCTGTAACGCAACATTAAGAGTTGAAAGCTAGTGAGACGTCGGCGTCGGTGTGGAATCTGAGGATGGGGTCCGTGGTGAATTTATTAGGGCGAAATCAGCTCAGAAAAGAGATTTCGAGCATCTAGGAATTGTCGGAGCCTATAACGTTGAGAAGAGAGACCTATAATCATGACAACTGTTTATACAATTTTTTATGAAGTCCCCTTGGCTTTACTTTTGCTTCTTTTGGTTTTGATTTCTGAAGTAAGAATTATTGCCTCTTTCCATGCTCTAGGAAAGTGGCCGCTGTGAAGGCAACAGGTCGAGGAGAGTGATGGCTGCAAACTACAGATGACGGAGAGCTTTTCTGGTAAAGACGTATTAGTTATGTGAGTCAGTTCCTAAAAGATAAAATTTTCTTAGGAGGGTTATAGCAAGAAAATTTAAGGAGATATCAGTTAGGCAGGCAGCGTTAATGGAAAAGTGGTCTCAAGTTAAAGCGTGATCCTAGATTAACGATAACTAACTTTGAGAAGGTTAAAAAGTAAAAGAAAAGCAAAGCACGACGCGACGTAGGATTTTGTAGGCGATTCCAGATAGGATGAAAGATTGCGTGGTGAAAACGAAAAGGAAAGGCCTTGGAAATTTATAAACCATGGAAGCATTAATACCTATTAAATGTGGAATATTAGATTTGAGAAATTCATATAAATACACTGCTCCTTAGGGCACCAGATAAAACAAGGGCCCACCGAGAAATTTCTTTGTAACTCAGTGCTCCAGTCCGACACTGGTAGTGCAGTCTTCTATAGGCTTATAATGATGTTAGTGACCCTAGAGCAAATGTTTCAACAAACTATGACGATTCGTCAACGCTAGTGAAGTTCACACTGTAGTTGCTTAGCATTTAATCTTTACCATTCGCTGGTTCGCTGGTTCCACTTCTTGGGGATTCTAATTAGAATATTCGTCAGGGATCCTCGTTTTATATCCATAGTCGGCTTGGATAGACGGAGTACGTCTGCGCTTCCCAAGCTTTTTTGCATACAGAAGAAGGAAAATTTGTATAATTTGCTGTTGATAATTATTTATCACTAATGACACCGCCGTTTTTTAGAAAATTACCTATGATTTCTCTACTTTTGCAACAATCTTCTTTTTAATACACGTGTCCCAAATTTTTGACCTGCGATGTATATGTGAAATTATTTTAATGAAAGGTAAACAAAAAATACATAACAGAACAAGTAAAAGAAATATATTTTGGGGGTATGTGTTTTTAGACCCTTTTATTCCTCAACGCTTGACATCGTTAGCGACTGACTACCGTTGTTTGAACAATTTTTTTATTTAAAGAGCTCAAATACAAACAAACCTTTATGATTATAATTGTTAACAACTTTTGCAGCCTTGATTTCTGTAAGCTGTCAACATTATTTGTATAACCTGCTAATTTAATTTAAAATGTTAATTACTGTTTTCTTTAAATTAATAAAATAAAGACACACAAATAAAACTAAAACCAGTTTTAATTGATACCCGTAGTTTTACAAATGTATTACTGTTTTCTGGAGTACTACTGTATTGAAATTTCAATGTTGGACTTTCCTAATAATGCAAGCGGCCAATGCCCGTTTTATTTTCTGGTAGATAAACAAATTTTAAAAAAAGTTATATCCGGCTAGACGGTGATGCAAGAACATTGTCTAGTAACAAATTGCTTTAACCTTATAATTTGTCTAATTATATTTCTTTTAATAAGATTTTTTGTTAATAAGTTCTTTTTTTAAATTATTTTAATCCTACATACGATGCTGAACCACGATAAATTCAGTGACAAATATTGCTGTGAGTTTAGGGCCAATTAGCAAAATAATGTCGAATTTCAAAAATTAAAAATAAATTTAAAAAAAGGATTCGATTAAAAAAAAATCCTGATGGAGCGAAAGTTTCAATCTTCTGTGATTTCCTTTCTGACCGATATTATAGAAAACAGCATCATCACTTTTCTGGACATTTGTTATATAATCCTTTTAATGTTTGATTATGGATAGACAGCAGACTAAATTCTTCGTGGAGTTGTTCATTGCGAATAAACCATAGTGCGTTGCTTATCATCCTTATAATCTTGTCCTGGAAGGTCTGAAGTTTTCTAATAGTAATAGTAGAAGGGAGCACCCGGTTTTTAGTGCAAATTTGCGGTTAAGTAATAGATACAGCTTGTAATCTAGAGTATGCTAATTGAAGCTTTCTGTTAATATGAAGACTCCATGTCAGACGCGTGTCTAACTAGACGCCTAAATATTTTACTGATCCACATCTGGCATTCTATTCAACAATTTCTTTCTTAATTGAAATAGTTTTTGAGGTTTCAAATTTTTCTTAGTAAAAATATTTTAGTTTGGTATTTTGATTCATTTAATTTAATACTTCATAAAGCAAACCAACGACAGAGACGATCAATTACTGTTTGAAGTTTTCCAAGTGAATGTAAGTGATCATGGTCTTGAGTAATAATGGCTGTATCATCCGCAAACATTGCAATTGCTCCATAATTATTTGGTAAATTAAAAAAATTACACCCAGGATGCTTCCTTAAGGAAGCCTCTCTAATTGGTTCATGTGGACCGATAGTGGTGCTGATCCGAACGACAAAATGTCAATCATTCAAGAAAGAAAAAATTACGGCAACGATAGTAGGAGATATACCAAAATAATCTTCTTGTCATACCTTATCAAAGACCTATGCAACATCAAGAAATGCTACTGTTCATTTTCAAATCCAGCTTCGATTAGTTCTACTAGTCTGAAAAGTTGCTGATTGGTGTGGTGTTTATAAAACCCAAAATGAAAACGTGACAAAATGCAGGTAAACCTTTTATATCTTGTTCAAGTCTAAGCTGGATTATTTTCTCGAGAAGTTTGTCTAACGTGTTTAGTAGGCTTATTGGTCTGTAGCTTTCTACAAGACTTTTATCTTTCTTTTGAAATGAAAAAAATGTTTGCTATTTTTCCCCCGCTTGGGAAATATCCTTTTTGCACACAAGCATAAAAAGTGAAGCAAGGAAGGCAAGGAATTTACGTGTGAAATGTTTTAAGACTAAATTAGGTATCATGTCTGGTACAGGAAACTTTTTCAGTGCCAGCGCTATAATTATACTTATAAGTAGGATCAATGTTTGTTTTGAATAAAAACGTGTGATTCAATATAATTTTGAATGTAGCTATGACTTGCTTGGGAATCTCTCTCTCTTGCAAGTCAACAATTTAAGAAATAACATTTCTCACTCTTCAACAATCACCGAGATAAAATCCCTTTGTCCCTCCAACAGTTTTACAATCTTCCGATCTACCTTAGCCATGCTTCGACCCCTCTTTCTTACACGCAAACCACGTGTTTTATTTAACAAAACCTCAGCCATAACCTTACAATAGTGCCATTGTAGGCGTCTATCAGATGTCGCCGCCAAGGTCATATGGATCATCGCCATTAGACGCCGCCATCACCAAGCCGCCAAAGACGCTTATGGCAGCACTAGAATCAGCCAGAAGAGTCGCTAAAGAACGTCGAAATGCATATACAAGTATACAAAAGTGTTTCAGATAATTTCAAAAAGAGCAGCTACCTTATTGCTCAATCACCAAACGTAGTCATACTGATTCTTTGAGCAGTACATTTACCCTTTTCTACAGCTAATGAAGAAGTAATCGTGAGTGATGTGTGCTGGGGCTTCATATTTCTATATTTTCTAATCATATCCAAGTAGTTCTTTCCATCCCAGTCATCAACGATAGGGAATGTTTGTCTACGATCCTTCTTTGTTTTCGCAATAGTAACAATAGTAGATAATCTTGCATCAATTTCGTAATAGCATTGCCAGTTAAGCCATATGGTTCTTCATGTCTTCAATCGCCAGAGATGCTATTTACTTGTAGATTAGACGCACTAAAATGTGCAATTAACTTTTTTGGGCAAATGGACATCTTCGGGAGCATCTCGTAAAAGTCTCTAATCTAATCCCTTCTTCAGTACGTGTTCTGAACTATTACGTTTCATGAAAGACTTGACTACTGCATAAGAAAAACTATCTAAGTTTTCGTGTTGTTTTCAGCATAAACATCTTTGTTCAAACTGAAGACTAGGTAGAATGCCCTTATCATCTATATTATTTGTATTGTATAACAAACTGCAAGACTCTTCAGTTTAGATACGTTTGCTAAAATTACGTCTTCATCCACTTTGTTAACCCCATTAGTCTGCTGGTAATTTCTAAAAATAGCTATTTCCTTTATGTATCTTCCGGCAGAGTTGGTTGGAATCGATTTCGTTCTTCCTTCTTTCGCTTTTTTCTTAATTATTTTACTCATTATTAAGTAGCGTATAAATTCCAATATGGAGACGAAAAATAAAGAAAAACAAACAAGAAACGCTTGGATATCAGCACAGCCTTTTCAACTTCAACAGTATTGCTGAAACAATATACGATATGCCGAATTGCAGTCCTGCTTCCATAGCAATTATAATTACTACGTGTGCTACGAGAGATCTGCCATCAGTTCGGTGAAGGGATGCATTAAATGTTTAAAATTATATTTTAATACTAATTAGATTTGCATTTACTATTTCCCATAATTTGTAAGCTAACAAGTCTGTACTTTCTTTTTGTACAGAAAAGTTGTATGCATGGGCACCCTGTGAGAGATGCAATCCCCCTGACTAAAAGATATAGTTAGAAATAGAAATATCCTAGTGTGGTAGTTATGGTTTACATCAAGCCAAGGCAGCCATTCATACCTATACTGTTTATTTCTCAACTTTTCATTGTTTCCTAGGAAATTCAGATCAGTTCATTTTTGTTTTTTTTAACTGTTTTCAGATAGAAGATTATTGCCATGGATGCAACTTTTGTCGATCAGTTTTACAATTGTATCCATAATAATAATATTCAAAGGCAATGTTGCATAAATCATATTTAATGAAAAGTCGATCTGATGGGATACATTTGGATTTCCATTTGAATTTTGCTAAGTGTAAATCGTCTAATTAACTTGAGCGTTTGATTGCAGTGTAGAAAATGAAAGATGCATTAATATCTCTAAAATTTAAAAGGAAAGTGCTCAAAATCTAATAATATGATATTAAGGGTCGATTGCATCATTTATTTGATTGCTATCAAAACCGATTATAGATCGAAAAGCCATACATTACTTATAGGTTTTTGGTCATCAATCAGTTTTGATGGCAATTAAACCGACAAAATAAATTGAACAGTACAGAGGCCTGGTTTTTCACGGAAGTGTTACTTGGTGCAAACTTTATACAGAAAAAATTATGATAGGAAAAAATAAGAATGCATTCCAATAACACTCCAAACTTTTATTAATTGTACAATGACGATTGAAATGGATAATCCTTCTGGAAGTCATTCTCAAATCCAGTTATTACTAATTTGCCTGTTTTCCAAAAGAAGAATCTGAGTTGCAAAATACATAGTTGGCTGCAGTAATAATGTAACTAAATCCTACTTAAAAATTTATGAATACGAGAAATGCTTTTATTTGCTCTGAAATCTAAAAAGTTGTATATCAAACACTATTTGAAGTAATAAGCCACATTGTATAATTATTTGTTCTTTAGAGTAATAGATAGATTTATTGTTTTGTTAAGTAGTAGTGTGCAAATATAGTTGAAAGGCTCTAATATAAATTTACAATCATTCGTAAATGCAATGAATCAATTATTATCTAAATGTAAAATCTTACATTAATATAATTAATAAAATTATATAATTCATATAATTAATCAATTGATAATATTAATAAAAGTTGTTATTGACTCAATTAATACATTAATTGCATTAATGAATTGTGCTCATTACATCAAAAACTTGTTTATTGAGGTAATGAACTTCTATTCATTAACAACGTGCAGCATAACATTAAACACTGATACATTGTTTAATGATCGGTGTTTCATAGTAGCGATGAACATGTTCATTGGACTACGTTACAGAACTAACAGAACGACCTTATAAAGAATGTTATACCTCTATGTCAGATCTGGAAATTAAGAGTATCTTTGCGTAGTAAATTTTGTATCGTTATGACGCAGATCTATCATTTGCGTCAGGAAGAGCGATGTGTTTGTATTTTAGCTTAAAACCTGAAATATAGATTAGCTTCTATTAAAAAATACAAATTAGGAAGAATAAAAGTGTTTTCATTTACCAAAACAGTTTAAACAAAACAAGTTTAAATTTTATCAAAGGTGCAATAGTGAAAGCATTTCGTAAAAGCCCTAAAAACGAACAAAATTGTCTGTTTTGCGAAAACCATCACATTTCTTCTTTATCTCCTATAATAATCGAAAGACCCACGTTTAGTTCAATTTTTTCCCAGTCAATTAAACCAACTGGTTTTTAATTAACAGACTCACTTCTTTTTGTAAGATTTATTTTTTAAACATTCATCCGAATCAAAATACGCAAAATTAGAAATCCATAAAATTCAAGGTTGCCCATTTTAATTTTTTAAGTTCGTTAACTAAAAGTAAACCAAAAAAAGAGAAGTTTTCACGTCATCCATGTTCATTAAATTTGGTTTTCATGCAAGAATCTTGTTATTGGTTTTATGATCTATCATTAATTTTTTTTACCTACAAGATTTTAAGAGTTTATAAAAGTGACTTACAATACCGACTATTGCAGGTAAAGTCAATTTACGTTATCAATTCTTGATATTACGTTTTTACAATTTATTATTTTGATAATATAATAATAATAATTAATATTCCATGGTCATCATATTTTAAGAGGTCATTATCACTGTGTAAAAAAGGAGACTTCAAATATTTTTGAAATTGCACAAGCTATGAGTTCCTGCTAGTTTTTTACAAATACAATTTCATATGATTAAAAATTTACCAAGGAAACACTTGTAAGTAATATACTACATAGTATAACTTTTTTACTTTGTTTACACCAAAACGTGTATGAATAATGAATAAATTAAGTTAGATACTTATTTTGCAGAATCACGACGTGATTAATGAAACCAATATAAAACCACATTCAATTAAGGTTGCGGCCATTGACATGTTTCGTAATAAACAATTTAATTGTGGTTTTTTTGATGGTTGTGCCATTTCCTAAAGGTGAGAATCACTATTATTATTTGATTTTTCTTAAGGTTGACCAATGTAAAAAAATATAAAGTTAAAGAAATTCAGCACAACATAATAGTTAAAAGATATTTAGCTCAAATGAATTCTGCTTATTAGCTATAGGTACAAAGATAACCTTGGTGAGTAAAATTAACAGAGTGATGATACAATAGCAAAAATGTTTACCACAAATGTAATTAGAATGTGGATAACATTTAAAACGCAATATGATAATGATAATGAATAACAATATTATGTTACTTCAGGCTATAGTATACAGGCATTTTACGATTTAAAAAATGCAGTAAGCTGTTTCAATAAGAATCTCATTGATTTTGAAGATAATATCTAACACAAATGTTACTACTGAATGCTTAAGTCCCATTTTTGTATTAACTATTTCGATTGGTTTCTTGAAAAATCGAGCTTAATTGTAATAGTAGAATAAGTTAGATATAACTAGAATTTTTTATGTGTAGGTAAGATTGTATTATATAAAACTAAAAGTGCTCTATTTATTTATTTTACAGTACTATTTTGAACTGTCTACGATCAGTCCCAATACTTACAAATCTTAACTTAAAAACAATGATGTTGACCTAAACAAAATTCACACAACGTAAGTAGTTATTTATAGACGTTTTCAAACAATGGATCAACTGATCAACCGACATATAAAATTCAAAAGAAACTGTTACAGGAAAACAGTATTTAGTGACTCATGTGGAATACTCACCGTTAATATACAATTACATTGCCTCTTGGTGTTCTGTGAACGTGGGAAAAAGGAAGCTTTGGCGATACAGCTAGTTGTCAACTTATACTCAATGGTCAAATTAAGAGAAGAGTGTCTTATCAATTACCGTCCCTAAATAGCCACAAAACCAACTATATGGACTTTGGTAAACTTATTAAATTTGTTAATTAAATTCTATAAGAAAAGTGAACTAGTATGGTACGCTCAGTATATTAAAGTTTTCTTCAATAATAAAGACCGTATGATAAACAAACAGAGAGTTTCAAGACGTGGAGTGTTGTCAAACCTCCCTTGATTTGCAATTGCTTTGTCTATCTGTAAGCGCTTCAAGCAAAAACATCCAAACGCAAAAGTATAGCTTAACAAATAATGCGAACAATATAAACGATAATAAACAATTTATCACACATTAAATCTAATTCGGAAAACAAACAAAAAACGAAACTTTAATCTTACCTACACATAAAAAATTCTAGTTATATCTAACTTATTCTACTATTACAATTAAGCTCGATTTTTCAAGAAACCAATCGAAATAGTTAATACAAAAATGGGACTTAAGCATTCAGTAGTAACAATTAGTCCCTGAAGACGTTGTCTAGCTTTGCATAATTCTAACATTCGACAAATAATTTGAATGCCAAACGTCGAAAGATCAACAAAGCTTAATTCCTGGTCCAGAATTTTAACTAAACCAAGAAATAAACCAATATGCTGCCGTTAGAGTTCACTTGCTCCTAGAACCTAGAACACGGTGTTAATGCGTCGATCCAGAAGCTGATTTATATCAACGGACAAATTTGAACTACGCAAACCACAAGTGGATTTATTCGTACTATCAATTCTTGCATTGAGCTGCTGCTCCCAAATACCCTGGGTTTTCCTGATAAGAAAATGATGAAGTATTTTATTGGTGATTTATCTACGGTAAATTTTTATCAAATTGTATACCTTATGATGTTAGCTAGAAATAAACGAAAGCCATTCGGAATGCAAAGAAAGAGAGTGAAATTCAAAATGAAACAACCTTTTGCATAGAAACGATAGGAAGAAATTCAAAATAAGATTGAGATGCCCGAATGACACGGGTCGCGCTTGATAATTAGCAAGAGTCAATTTTTAGAAAAAAAATTTATAAAATAAGACAACTTCCACTTAGGCTAAAGGGGTAAAGTTTCTTCTATTAACAAAACGTCTTGGTTATGCCACTTTTAATTGCCTGATCGAAATCAAAAAGAATGCAGGTAAATCCTGAAAAATGAGTTTTTTGGAGGTAGGCGCTACAACAATAATGTCATCAAGATAACAAGACATACGGTTCCAACTCTAGCCCTAAAACAGTGTCTACTAGTCGCTGGAAAGTAGCGGAAGCATTGTGGAATCCAATGGAAAGTTTTGTAAATTGAAATAAATCTAAGTCTACCTGCCAATACGCACTTTGTATGTCAATACTGATAAGATAACATGTTGAACCTACTTTTGTTAAAATTGACAAAATGTAAGGTAGTGTATAAGCATCCTTTTCTGTCACTTTATTAAGTTTTCTGATTATTACTATCTTTCTTTAATCTTGCACAACTCGCTCCAAGTCTCATAGACCTCACTCAAACTGTCTGTACAGTTTGTTTGGTGCTGGGGTGAGACAGGCGGCTAAAATGCACGGTAGATTTCAATGTTTAGTTGGCGAGTTGATACAAGAGGCGCCACGTCTGAACTTTTGACTGAATTCTATTAATTTTCAAGGTAAGGTTCTGACTTTTATCGATGTCTGGTGTAACATACTAATTAGATACACATCTAGATGACTTTCGTGGCGGAAGAGGATCGTCTTTTACGACTTCTTGAAGAAGAAGGAGAAGATCCTATTGATGAAGAATTTGGCCCCGAGAAAGAGAACGTCAAGAAAAGAACGGAAGGTAGAGCAAAAAGGAGACTCCGAAAAGGAATGTGCTGAACGTCTGCTAAAAGTTCCACGTATGCCGGCATTTCCTGAAAAAAATAGGAAAACCACTTGGAATAATAATGAACCTTATAAGACTCGAAAATGCAATATTATTACGCTGTTACCTGGCGTTAGACCTTGTGCTAAAAATGCAAAGACTGCATACAAATGTTGGAATTTATTCTTCTGTGATGAAATATTGAAAATTCTTGTTGAAGATACGAACAAAAGGATTGAGACAGAGAGAGTTAACTTTTCCCGACCAAGGAATGCGAAAAGCACCGACCTACGAGTAGTTGATATAAAGGCATTAATAGGCTTATTATATCTGACAAAAGTTTGCCGAGCAGCCGCTTCAATGTTGATGATTACTGGGAGAAGAACGGTACTGGCTTTGAAAAGGTTTGGTCGACGATGTCCAAAGAGAGATTTTTATGTTAACTTAGATTGTTGCGTTTTGATGACAAAATAACGCAAAACTAAAGGATATCTGAAGATAAGCTGGCACCAATAAAACAGTTTTTTGACAGTTTTGTTGCCAACTGTAAAAAGTGCTACACGATTGGTTAATTTGCAATAATTGATGAATAATTGCTGGCATTTAGGGGTCGGTGTTCATTCGGCAATACCTCTCTTCGACACCCAACAACAATGTTATATATCTAGAACATAGAAGTGTATGTTAGAAAACAACCTGAAGGGCGTTTTTCTCTTCCAAATAATGCTGAAAGTATCGTGTTAAGACTTGCTTCTCCCATTTCTGGCACTGGACGAAATATTACATGTGATAACTATTTCACGCCCTTCCTACTTAGAAACAAACTGATAACAGATCACAACTTGACGTTAGTTGGGACTGTCGGAAAATCTGAATTGCCTCCCAAATTTGTCAATACAAAAGATAGTCGTGAGTCATCAAGTGTCTTTAATTATCAATCAAACACAACAATTGTTTCCTATGTGCCACGCAAAGGCAAAAATATTATCCTAGCTTGCAGTATGCACCACGACAATACAATCAATCCAGAATCCGACAATAAAAACAAACCAGAGATGATCACATTCTATAATTCAATCAAGAGCGGTGCGGATGCCATAGGCAAGATGTGTGCTACGTATGACGTAGCAAGGAGCATGCGCCATTGGCTCATCAAACATTTAGAACAAAGCTTTAGCCCGACTACTGTTTCTGTAATTTTGATATTTTCACTAACTTTAATATTGTCAGTAGTAGTTGAGACACACTCTAAATCAGGCTCTGACGAGAAATGACTTTTTTTGTACCCAAAGCTTCAGTTCATCAAATTTAAGGCAATACTTGATTAACTCAAATGGAGCTTTAATAAATGCTAAGACAAGTTTTTCCTAATAGAAAGATAAAGCTTTTGTTTTCAAAACCTTTAAGCGTAACTTGTCTGGCCGGGAGTAGCCATTCTCTCAAAAAGAGTTATCACAGACGCAAGAGACCTATCGATTCATTCGATCTCTGAATGCGTTTAAGGGTTCGATTCCGTAGTTTTTCAGCTGTATAAAAAGGTAAATATTCTTCCTTGAATAATCTAACTAAACTATTCCAATTATTAACCTGATTTCTAACGACACAATACTAAAGAAGAGCATTATCAAATAATTAAGACTTATCTACGTTTCGAGTTTTATAAAAGTGTTCGACTTTCTCTAAAAATGCATTAATGCTTAGACAACTTTCTAATCTAATCGGAAACTTAATGTTTTACTTATAAACAGGAACAGGATTCACATGTGGTGTGGAAGGATTTACAACATCCTAATCCTAATCCTAATCAAAGAAAAACGCTGATCTAGTAGTGTTTCCATTATACCTGCAAGGTTGCGCTGAGTGGTACATTTTGACATAAGTTCTAGCAGTTTAGTAAGCAATTTTGAACGTTTTATCTTTAGTTCGTATGTAGATGGAGTGGATCTATCAAATCTGTTAAACACACGTATCAATTTAGTGCTAATCTTCTTAACTAGGGAATTGGAAGTTTCAGAAGCTAAATAACCTTTGATTTCTTTTAGGTTTTGTTCGATAACCACTATCTCATTTGCTGGATCCAATGTAACATTAAGAAATATACTTCCTGAGGTCTCCAGAACAAGAAAACTTCTTGAACGTTTTTCTAATTTATCGACGTTGTCAGTTTTATCTACACTCCTACCTGGTAATTCATATTTGTACTCGTCTTCAGTCAATCGATTTACATCTAATTTAAAAGACATTACTGCAGAAATCGGACAGCTAAGCGATAATGAGTCAACTTGCCTTAGGTTAAAGTGAATCTAAATTCAATAGACTAAGTAAAGAAAGATTGTAAAAAAATGAATAATACATACAAAAGAATGCTGGAAAAAGAGACTCCTCCTTCTTGGGCGCCAAGACTCCTTGGCTACCTTTAATTTGAAATGTCGGTTCCTAGTGATGACGCATCGATTAGTGCAAGATGATGGCAGCTCCGCCGATTAATACCCGAATTTTACGAAAAATATTTGTAACTCCAACTTTGATTCGATGCAAAAAGGAGATAACTGTGGAGCTGCCTCTTTTATACCTCTATTCTGGGCCTCTATAGGTAAACGAGCTAGCAATCAAATATTTATAGTAGGAATCATATAATTTCACCGTTTTCAGATTAAAACGTAAAGCTTACAAGGGTTACTTATGTTGTTTATCAGAGTGAAAGGAAAAGATACCGCATTCGAAAAGGTGTGTAGTATGATACACGATGATATCTTTTGTATTTTGTATTTTTAAAACCATCAAAAATAATTTAGGACTGATAGTCAAGCTGGTTTGTATTATATACCAACCAATTAGGCAAATCTATCAGATAGTTATATAATAGCATGGTCTTTATATAGAGAAGGTAAACTCTCGAGCAAAGGCGAAAAACTGAAAAGTTTAATTTTCGTAATGGCTTTTCAGTTTTTGGTTTTATTTATGAACAGTGCACAATGCAGAAGGCGGGTTTTCCTGCCAGGTTTCTGTGTTGTTTCCTGCTTTTATTGTGGTTCATTGTGTTTGTGAAATTGTTTTGTTATTGTGTAGAAGTCTGCTTTCTATTATTATTACGTATTGCAAGAATGACCAATTCAAAAGAGATTTTTAAAAAAGAAAAAATGGAGTGTTCGGTGGCAAAAGGTATGATCCTAAAGCAATATTTGATTTGCCAACAACGACGCCTGCGAGATCTCAAGAACGGAAAGAAGTAGCTCCTGCTTCAGCTGCTTCCGACTCGAAAGTTAGTAGTAATTTGAAGGACTATGATGAGTCTGAAAGCAAAGATGTCTGTGACATAGTAAATGTGAAAGCATTAGGATTACTAGTAAACTCAAAATGCAAAAGCTGTAGTAGGGGCATCACACTTGGAATTTGCTCCAGAAATGGGCTAACTGGGCCCACTGCTGCAGGAACGTTTTATGAGCTGATAAACCTACCGCCATCAAAAAGATAAGCAAGGAACTTTCAGTCTGCATGAGACGTAAGGTACTTTCATGGCGCTGCATCAGGTTGATATACGTGTATTACTGAATTGTTTGCGAGTGCTCCAGTCTGCTACAGAACAAATTACGAAAAATTCTATAGCTGCTGATGTGAAAGAGGCATGTTGCTTGAGTGGAAAAAGAGATCTGTCAATATCTATCGATAGCACTGCCAAAAGAGGGAGCATATATCTATGTATGGGACTGTGTCAGCTGCGAGTTTAGATTCAGGAAAGGTAGTTGACAGAAGTGATGTCGAAGTATTGCAGGTCCCCAAATAAAAACTCTCACATGAATGGCTGGAAGTCACTGGGGCAGAGATAATCTCTTTTCTTTCACTGCCTTTTTACAACGTGTCTACGAAAACTGAAATCCACTGCACCAAAAAAATTAAAAGACGACAAACCAATCGGCGAGAAAAGTTGATAGCGATTGACAAAATCTAAACTATTTACGGCCTTGTTATTAAGAGAAATGTCGGCAATTTGGATAATATGAAAAGAGCTTCTTTCGTATAGATTCAAATGATGACTCGCCAGCCCATCATCTTTGTGACCTGGACTGGTGTAGGTACAAAACATGTTCTGAGCAAAACAAGGAGTACAAAAACTCAGAAGGTTTTTATCCCTCGCGTGCTGTTACAGAGAAAAGCAAATCAATGTTTAGGGAGTTGGCAAACATAAAGAAGACTTAGACAGAATTATGAAATCTGAAAATGATTTTGAAGAAGCTTCAAGATTGGCAAAGCAACAGAACTCTCAAGCAAAAGAGCAACTCGAAAAATCATTCGCAGAGGCTGAAGAAGCAAGTCCGTCCTACTGAGCAGGATTAGTTTAGCAAGATTGTTTTTACATCACTTTGTAACACTTATTTGTGTTCTTGTTGAAATCTGACATGTTTATGGATTGAAATTGGTGATTATTGGATAGGGAAAGAGGCGGACACCCTATGTAGAGCTGAGCAGATAGCCGGACAGGCCCTCAGCGCTCCGCGTCGCCTTGCCATCCCGTTTTGTTCACTTTGCAGGAATATTAAAAGCGTTTTCAGTTGCGTGTCCTAGAGATCTGCGGTTTGCAGTTTTTTTTAAGAAAATAAGTGTAGAATAAATAACTGGAATAATAATAATCTACAACTTAATAGTAAAGAAAAGCTCGCTTGATTAAAAAAAGTAAAAGTAAACGGTGTGAAAAACTTATAACGATGGAGCTGTCCTTTTAGCACCGGTGCGGTGTCTTCAATTGTAGTAGCGTTTAAAAGCTTGAAGATTTTTATTGGGATAATTTTACTTGATTTTCTGGCAGTTTTGAAATTCTTTGCCCATTTTCGGAAACTAGTTTTAAGCATTTAGGTATTGCAGGGCAGAACGATATCTTCGACATCCGATACTTCAAAATATCTACTATATTGTTGGCATAACGGGAAATACTTATGAATTATCCTATTTCAAGAGCAGTTTAATTTTCAGGAGGTTCAGTCTTAGAAGTTTTGAAATATTTTGAATAGGAGGTAGCTGCTGCCTTCTCGAAATGTAGAGTATTGTACAGATCCCATTTATGTAATCTGGCGAGGCAGGAAACAGATCGCTGGAAGGCCGAAACTGACACAATGGGTTCTACGGATATCGAGAAGTGTAGGGAGGCCCCAAAAGAGATGGTTGGACGATATAATTAAATGTGCAGGGAGAAGATGGTTGCGACAAGCCCTAAATAGAGAAACATGGAAGAATTTAGAAGAGGCCTATTATGTCCAGCAGTGGACGATACAAGGCTGACGTAGAAGAAGAAGAAC
>VTPC01001331.1:0-38040 GCA_011009095.1 Ignelater luminosus
AATGCCCTGAAAGTGTTATCTGAAGTACTTTATGAGGACAACATTCAATATTCTTCTTTTAGATTGTGTTTTGTAAATAATACATCATCCTAACGGGCCAGCTAGCAACATATTTATAAAAATAACCTCCCACTGTTTACAGCATAAAATATTTAAAATTCTACGCTGTATAACAATATTACCGTATAATTAGACGCAATTATATGAGAGCCTGAGTTTGTCGTATACAAACAGTGCCAGTACGTATTTAATTATGTATAATACAAAAAAGAAACTAGAACACAATCGTCATCCAAAAACGCGTCTTCAACTGTACAATAAACATCGAACACACCGAATTTCTAAACTAGCTAATAAAACTGCAGACATTTCAGGAGAAACTGAAATATTATCTTTTATTGAAACGGTAAACTGCTAAAATTACATTTTGATTTGGATTCTGTAAGTACCTACAAATTCATTAATTTTATAATCATGTAACTTGAGAACGCACTTTGGTATTGCGAAAGTAGAATAGCTAGACGAGCACAAAAATAGCCTGCCAGAAAACAAGTAGCTAGTACGTATCGAAAGAAATTCTTGTCTAAACATTCTCCACGTCAACAAAACATTTATTTAAAAATTTGCAATTTTGTTTAAATTAGTGGGTGAACCCCTTCCCCAAATAAAATTTCTAGATTCCAATTCTTGCTCTTGAAATTTCCGTCGACAACAGTGTTAACAGAAGGGAATTAACGTTTCAACCTTGGCTGATACGAACTGAAACATGCTACTTATGCAAATTGTTAGTTCTTTGGAAAGGTCGACAGACGCGCCTTTTGGTAGAAAGTTGACTCAAGTCATTACAGAATCACTGCACAAAATGTCTGGCAAGTTCGAGCTTTATTCATATAGATACAAAAATATATTTATCTTTTATTTTATACATTTATAAATTAATATTAACGTTATATATGAAGTAAATTTTTGATTTTATAACTGTGAGTGCTGTTTCGGATTTTCCTGTATACACCCCTTTGTAGTAAATAAATAAATATACTTATTTTGTTTAACTTCACGTATTCACAGTATCAACTGTAAGGAGAATGGACACAGCAGAATCCAAGTCCCCAACTGCTCAAATACCAGCTAGTTTAAAGCATCTGTTTGGAGGACTAAGAATGCTTGGAATGTTTTCTGAAAATAAATCAAGAAAATTAATCCTAACTACATTATATACACTGCTTCTAACTACGCATTTGGTAATTGCCTTATTACAGTTCATAAACATTCCGAAACGGGTAACCCAATACGTCATTAATTTTGAAGCAGTGTTTGCATTATTACAGGTAAATAAATAAGTCTTGTTCTCTCTGTTTATAGTTGTGTACCATTTAATTCAAATTTCTGCACCTTCTGTTGGTGTTGGCGGCAACAAATTAGTGTTACAAAATCAGTGCGTTGATTTAGACATCAAAACGCAAATAAATTCCAATTTATGGCTTTAAACTTTTTTTTCCCAAAAAAAATATTTATTGATTAGGCAGTTATAAATAGAAATAGCTAGTTTATAGTTATTTTATCTAATTTTGTTATGAAGAAATTTTCCGTAACCTTTTGGCATTACGAAATGTCAACTGTCACGCAAACTTGCAAGAATCCTTAAGAGGTTTGTGTAAACGTTTCATTACATAACTAAGTTAATATGTAACAAAAATAATATATTACTAATAATTATGATGTCAAAAAGAAAATAATAGTAACACAAAATTAGATAAAATTTTGTATACATAACACGTCATGAAAAGCCCTACTGTAACAAAGTTACGTCTCGTCAAACAGCATCGTTCATTTCATAACGTATTATGTAAAAATCTATTAATTAGATAAAACAAAATAATTCAACACTGTGTTTAATTTGTACAGGTCATTGGAAAAATGATCATTTTGGCATATCGAGAAAAAGATTTTGTAAGGCTTATCGACAAAACCAAACAATTCTGGAATGTGAACGAATGCAATGAATCAACTAAGACAGAAGTGGACTTAATATATCGTCTAGTGTTTCTAATGCAAAGATTTTTCTACGTTGCATTGTTCCTAAGCATATTACTTGAATCTTTAACTGCTTTTGTTGGACACAAACTACCTTCGGGAGTTTGGTCTTTAGAAGGGTACAATACCCTATATAATATTACACTGGTTATTGCAGAGTTGTCCTTATCATATTGTGCATTGTTTCTCTATTACTCTGATTTTTTACTTGTGACCTTCTATATAGAAATGATAATTCAGTTTAGAATTCTTGCTTCTCATCTAGAACATTTAACTATTGACGGTTGCAGTTTCCAAGACAAAGAAACACTTTACTATAACAAGATGAGAAAGTATTATTATCAACATAAATTTTTATTAAGGTTAAGTAGTAACAAATGTGTTGAATATTATTTATTAACAAATTATCTATCTTTTTACAGATTCGTTAATGATTTCAAAAACTTGTTTTCTACAATACTTTTGCTTCAATGTGTTACGGATGGCCCAATAGCTTGCTTAGAAATATTTGCAGCATCTGAGAGGTAATTGTAGCCTGCTAAGCAACATGTTTTTTGTTCCCCAATCTTTTTGCAATCTGCAGTAATTAAATACATAGCAATAGGCAAATGGTGTGTTACAATAATAATAATTTGTAGGAAACAATCTATCGACTATTTCCATTATTAGCTTCTAAAGTTATTAGTTTTATCCCAGGGAAAGTTTGACTTAAAATCTAGTAGTTAAGTAGGTCGTAGGAGATGAAACGTTTGAGTCAACGCCATCTATTTTGTTGGCCCATTAAATTATTTACCAGTCGATTTGGATGCCTTCTTAAGCTAGCTAAGTACTTAACATTTTTGGATGTATTCATTTAAAAGTGTTCATCTGAAACTCGCCGGTAGAAGTTTCTCATTTTCAGTCCCAACTGTTTTCTTTCAGCGCACGTGTGTTTTTTCTAGGTCAGTTGTCTGTCGAGATGTTTCCCTATTTATTTAGCCTTCTCACATAAAGCTAGAGTTCGGTCATTTAGTCTTACAAGTAGACAGTTATCTCTTTGGTTAAAATGGTAATGGGGACTGATTTCGACTCGTTAGCCTTCATCTGCCATTTCTTTAACCATACTTCAATTTTGTGAAGATGTCTTGGGAAAATATTGGTTGTTATGGTTGCGTTTTTTGTAGGATACCAGGATGCAGTATCGTTCGTAAATGTGACTGCTAAATAATTGCTACTTTTCGATATATTGACAGTGTAAATCAGATAAAGTAGGCTGTTCAGGACACTACCCTGCGAGAAGGTAAGATTTGAGGGTGGTAAAGTAGCCAGTCAGTAGGGAGTGTTTTGTGGAGTTTATAGAGAAGGCTTGGCATGTTTGTTTGTTTCCAGAGATAACAAGACTGTTGCGTGCTCCTGTCTGAAGCCAAGTTGGTGATCAGGAATTAAGTAATCTTGTTTTACGATTGGTAGCAATCGGTCAATTATTAGTTGTATTATTAGGTGTACCAAGGGACTTGTCATTGTGAGCAAGATACTTATGGGACTGAATGAGCTAAATTGTTTTGATGGTTTTGCTATTAATATGATTTCTGGCACTTTTCAAGTGGTCTCTTTTTCAGGTATATTAAATGTTATTATTAGTACTTTTATTGCTTTTAGAAATATTTCCATCAGAATCTTCACGCTGATAATGTCATAACCAGGAGACTTTCTAGGATTTTATCTGTGTCTGATGGAATTTAGTAACTTTGCTTGGGGTAAATCTTTGTAGGAGTAGTTCTTGATAAGAATATTTAGTTGTGTAAGTTGGCTGAACTAATTATTATTGTATCTTGACACTTATAAAAATTAATTTTTCTTATTAATTTCAAATGTGTTATAGTATTATTACTTCTGTTTATAATTAGAAAGTTTATATATCAGGTTATGCCGCCCAGACGTGAAAAGTAAACTGATTAATTTGAAAATTTAAGATAAAAAAAAAGTTTGTTGTGTTTTTGTCTTAACCTCAATGTTTTCGTCGTGTTTGTTGTGCTCCAGTTTTCGTTTATTGTAATCAATAATAATAACAAATTCTACAACTAACACTGTTAATGCTGTTCCAATATTAACAGCAACAAATTTCAATAATTGGAAATTTAGGATTTTATCAATTTTAAAGAGAGATCAGTGTGCCGATGTAATCGATGGTGTAGTTTCCACAGATCCGGATAAAAAGAAAGAATATGAGGTAAAAGACGCCAAAGCACAAGCAATTATAATTCAAGGAATTACAGATAAACATCTAGATATAATTAAAGATTGTGACACTGCAAAAACTCAATTAGATGCATTAAAAGCTGTTTTTGTGAGAAGTAGTTCTTTCACAAAATTAACATTATGGCGTAAACTTTTCAATTTAAAATCAAAAGGAACTGATAGATTGGAAGATCACTTTGTGAAATTTGATACCATTATAAGAGATCTCCAAGATCTCGGCTCATCAATTGATGAAACTGATCGTGTCTGTTACCTCTTATTATCGTTACCACCACAGTATGACACTGTGATAACTGCAATTGAAACACTAACTGATGTTAAAATGGACTTCGTCAAAGCTAGATTGTTGGATGAAGAACTAAAATTAAAAGATAAAAATACTAATACTATTAAAGATCATTCTGAAGTAAGTTTTAAAGCTTCAAATAATAATTATACATATTTTCCGCGTGGTGATAGATCTCAGTATAATTACCAGAATAATTTTCGAGGACGTGGAAGGGGAAGAGTACGCAGTAGAGGCAATTTTTCACGTTATCCTGCTAAGCCTCAGGCTAACTTGGCAAATGAAAATAATATTTTGCTATATGCTGCTAATGCATGCAATCAATCAAAATTACCTCAGAATGCCTTGGTTCTCGATTTTTGAAAGAAGAATTACTGCCATATATGAAAAATGTAATTAAACTAGAAAACAAGCTGAATATTAACTTGGCAGATGGAAAAGTTATTACTGCATCCTTAAAAGGAGACCTGATAGTAAATTGTCAGGGTAAAATATTAACAATAGAAGCTCTTATTGTTCCAAATATTAAGCACAATTTACTTTCTGCTTCAAAAATTGCTTCTAGAGGTTTGAAAGTTGTAATAAGAGAAAATGATGCTATTATATGTGGTCGAGGTTTTAAATTAGTCTGCAAAAAATTCAATGGAGTGTATATTCTTCAAGTTGACAATTTTAAGAACGAGAATTATTGTAATGTGACAATAGAAAGTGGCGAGCTGTGGCACAAGAGACTTGGTCATCTTGGGAAGGATGGACTTGTACAATTGGGTCTGCCCTATCCTGAAAAAGTGTGTACATCCTGTATAGAAGCCAAAGCTTGCAGATTATCTTTTTATAAGCAAGAAAAGAGTTCACAGTGCATAGGAGACTTGATCCACTCTGATATAAGCGGTCCCGTGACTCCTTCAACTTTATATGGTGAAAGATATTTCCAGGTAATCTTGGACGACTATTCCCATTTTGTAATAGTTAAATTATTAAAGAATAAGTCAGAAGCAGCTGACAACTTAATTTCATAT
Source organism: Ignelater luminosus (assembly GCA_011009095.1). Taxonomy (NCBI): domain Eukaryota; kingdom Metazoa; phylum Arthropoda; class Insecta; order Coleoptera; family Elateridae; genus Ignelater; species Ignelater luminosus. Next base: position 5,578 of record VTPC01001331.1, read on the forward strand.
ATTCGTACAATGCAGACACAATTTGGTATTACTCCTAAGAGGGCAAGAATGGACAATGGAGGAGAATTTGTGTGTAAATATTTCCAAGACTTTGCTGATAGGAAAGGTATACAGTAAGAATATACAATTAGCCACTCCCCTTAGATGAACGGCAAGGCGGAACGCCTAAACCAGACTTTGTTAGACAAATTACGTGCTAAAATCATTGATTCAGGAATACCAAAGTATCTATGGGGTGAAGCATTAAAGTGCACCGCCTATGAATTAAACAGATCCCCCACTTCAACTTTAAATCGCGGGAAAACTCCTTCAGATTTATGAAATGGTAGAAATGATTTGAACAAATTACGAGTTTTTGGTGGCCGTGCCTGGCATACGATCAATCCCAAGGAAAGTAAACTAAATCCCAGGCCAGTTCGTGCAGTAATGGTAGGGTACTGCGGAGGTGGATATCGGCTATGGCTTCCGGGAGAGAAGAAAGTTATTAGATATCGAGACGTAAGGTTTGATGAAACTGTTATGGAATACTATGCAAAAGAAAAAGCCAATGAAAAACGGGTAAACGAGCCAGAAGTAAGGTTTTTAGTCCTTCCAATTTATGATCCTCCTGAAATTAAAAATGAAGAACCAGAAAGAACTGAGGAAGAAAATATAAAGGAAGAAGAACAGGAAGTTAATGAAAAAAATGTTGAAAATAATAATGAAAAAATTGAAAATAATGAGAGTAGTAGTAGTGAAAGTGAAGAAGAAGGGAGACCAATAAGAGAAATAAAGCAGCCTGGTTACCTTAAAGATTACGAACTTTTTACAGCATATTGTTTTCTCACTGCCTCAGAAGAAGATGTGCCAAATTCATATGAAGAGGCCTGTGAATGGAAAGAAGCGATTCAAAATGAGTTGGATTCTCATAAGAAGTTAGGTACGTGGAATCCTTCAGATTTGCCCCCCGGCAAAACAGCAATTGATACTCGCTGGGTATTTAAGATAAAAGAAGATGGTTTGAAGAAAGCCAGACTAGTGGCAAGAGGGTTCCAGGTTCCGAATGAACCATATGAATTTTTGTATGCACCTGTATGCAGAATACCTACAGTTAGACTATTGATCTCAACGGCAGTCCAACATGATTCGAAATTGAAACAAGTAGACGTGCCAACGGCTTTTTTAAATGGCGACCTAGACACTGAAGTGTACATAAAAGTACCAAAGGGTTTAGTATGTGAGTCAAAAGTTTTAAGACTGGATCGTTCATTGTATGGACTCCGAAATTCTCTGAAGTGCCGGAATGAAAAATTTTCAAAAGAAATGAACAAGCTTGGATTCAAACGTTCAATGTATGATTATTGTCTCTATTTTAAAAAGAATGTTTATTTAGTTTTGTTTGTGGACGATGCTATGATAATAGGGGATGATTGTGAAGTTATTGAACTGCTAAATAATTTACAAAAAATATTTAAAATAAAGAATCTCGGGGAACGGAAATCGTTTATTGGTATGCAGATTGATCATACTTCAGATGGAATATTTTTGTCTCAGTCTAATATGAAAAATCGATTGCTCAAGGAATTTAGAATGGAAAATTGCAAAACCGTTTCAACTCCAATGGAAGCAAATTTTGGTACAAAAGATGCTCCGATAAAGACAGAAATTCCTTATAGAAAGCTAATATGTAATCTGATGTACTTGTCTGTGACTACAAGACCAGACATAGCATTTGCTACATCATTGCTAAGTCGCTACTTAGATACTCCTACTGAAGAGACATGGAAAGCTGGTAAACGCATTCTTCGCTATTTAAATACAACCAAGAATTTTGGACTTACGTTTACCAAGGGCAATCCCGTTCTAGAAGGCATGTGTGATGCAGATTGGGCCGGAGACAGAGCTACAAGGAAGAGTGTTAGTGGTTTTGTCTGCTATCATGCTGGCAATCCAATCGCCTGGCATTCAAAAAAGCAAACCTGTGTCGCATTATCATCTATGGAAGCAGAATATATTGCGGCAGGCTTAGCGGCTCAAGAATTGGTTAATTTACGTGGAGTGCTCTCAGAATTAAATAGTGAAACAAGTGAAAGTGTAGTGCTCAAAATAGATAATGTTAGTGCAATTTCGCTAATGCATACATTTTCAAATAGCAAACGTGGTAAACATATTGAAATCAAACATTTTATAAAAGATATTTGTCAGAATAAAATTCTAAATGTCAAATATGTAAATTCTAATGAAAACACAGCAGATATTTTTACAAAACCTTTATGTAAAGAAAAGTTTGAAAAATTTAGAAATAATTTATTATCTGCTAGTAAAGCTCAGTAAATCTTTTCTTGATTGATACATAATGTGTGTACCTACTTATTTTTGTTTTTGTATTTTCTGATTATGTTATCCTTTTCTTAGTATAATTTGTATTTAATTTGATTGTAAAAATTTTAACTTTTGTTATAAAATAATCTAAACTGTAAATAATTATCAGAGTCAATTAGATATAGGATTTGGTTTGTTTGCAACTTATAATGAATATCTAATTGAGAGGGGGTGATAAGAATATTTAGTTGTGTAAGTTGGCTGAACTAATTATTATTGTATCTTGATACTTATAAAAATTAATGTTTCTTATTAATTTCAAATGTGTTATAGTATTATTACTTCTGTTTATAATTAAAAAGTTTATATATCAGTTCTGACTGGTAAGGTGAGTTTAGGAATCTACAGATGTCTTCGTAGTTTTGATTTTGTGGGTGGAACGGAATTTCACTGAACACATTTTGTAAGTTCTTACTAAACAGTGCTGCCTTTTCTGCCTTGATCTTGGTCCACTGGCTATTTTCAGTTTAAAGTATAGAGTTTCGACCTTGTTTGCGATTTATTTTTTTGTAGTCTTTAAAAGAGGTATTTTGTGACTTCCATTGATGTAATTTTTATTCTATTATCTTTATATTCATTTAGCCGATTCTTTAATTTGTGTGTTGCTTTGTTTAAGTTTGTTTTATCGACTGGTGTCCTAGCAGCTCGCCAACGTTTTCTGAGTTTGCGTTTCACTGCTATTTTGTCCTCGATAATGACAGGTAGGTGTTGGATGTTATGTTTGTTGTCTTCTATAGTACTTTTCTAAGCACATTCTTGGATTTTGATGGTTAAGTGCCTTTTCTACTTCAAAGTATATTTTTAACGAAATATTTAGTTTTAATTAGCAAACTTGTTTCAATTACTGCTTATATTAGTTAGAAATAGTGCATTTTTGTCTTCTAAGGCATCAGTACGCAATGCAATGAAAACTGGCGAATAATGGATGACAGCAGGTCGTAACATAATTTTACGCATACTAGGTGGAAGACCTTTGATTACTCAGAAATCTACCAGAACTAGCACTGGCGTTGCTGTCTGTTAGCCAGTAACTGGGTTTCCCCGTAAAAGGACCTTTGGAATGATCAATCTTGAACCTCATTAAGAATCTTTTGCAGTGTAGTCCCCGTCCGCTAAGAAGCAATTTTCAAGTTGTTTGAAAAATGATTTGTCATGCTATGGTTTAGAAAACAATATAACGCTGTTATGGTTAGAGGTTCCAGACAGTTTTCGATAGCTACACTCCTTGCTTGTATGTGAAGAACTCAATATTTATTTAATTAGTGGCGTTTGATTAGATTTCTAATGATTATTGCGGATCCTCCATGAGCTTCACCGTTAGGATGCATTGTGCTATAAGTTGAATATCTGCGAATTTGGAAAAAGCTTCTGTTGGTGAGATGAGCTTCAGAGATTAACATCGATATTTAAACTGACTATAGATGCTTTCAGTTCATCGGTGTAGTAGGTTAGCCCATTGGTATTCTGCAGTCTAAATTTTAAGAATCTAACTATGCTGTTAATTTTGTTATGACTATAGTAAGTTTAGAATAGTTCTCATTTGTTCTGCGAAGTCCTTCACAATTTGTTTTAGTTTCGATAGTATTGGTGGTAGTTTGGTGTGTTATTTCTCATTTACTCAAATGTAACATTTGAGTAGTTTGTGTGGAGATTTCATTTGCACAAAATGCATTTAACGTTTATGGATTTTTCCTTTCTAGAAAATTTAGTTGTAGAATGATCTATTGTACATTTCACACAGAGTAGCTTGAGTCCACAATACCTTTTTGTATATGTAACGGGGAAAAGCCGAAAAAAGGCTTAATGCTCGTTACGGATTTCGGAAGATGTTCAATCCTGTAGCTCGAAGTCGAAGACGGGGGTTCAACCTAAACTTACCTTTAAAGCAAAAGAAAAAGCTTTCAAACTCACTGAAACTCTCAAGAGAACTCAAAGATGGTAAAACCTAAGGGCGCCAGAAGCTGAAGATCGAAACACTATGCCGGCCCACGCAGCTTCTCGCAGACCAACAACCTGTATAAATATGCTTTTAAAAATTATCACCCTGTATATAGGTACACTTATGTTGACAGGTGGGGCGATAGGTATTTATAACCCTAGACGTACTTATATAAAAAAGATGCTTTCCCAATAGACTTGCCCGGGGAAAGCTATAAAATTATTTATTTTAAAACTAAACAAATAAACAGCACCCTTTTATGGCTAGACTGGAGAATTACAAAAGATGGTTACGTTAATTAATTCCGTCGGTTAACAGCATCGATTCCTGCATGTGTGGGGTTTATCCACCTATTGACTTTATTTATAACAAACTACCAAAAAAACAGTAATAATTAATTTAACGTTTTTTTCCCGGGATTGGCTTACATTCAGTTCACAGAGGTTTACTTATCCTGAAAATCTTACAGGAACAAACAGAGACATAATAAAACTAAGCAAGGTTATACAGTATCTATTTATTTATACCCTGATAAAAGGAAAAAAATAAAAAAAACATAAATATCTAAAGAAACAACATAGGCGTCAACACAGTTAAGTTATTAACATTAAATTCACATCAATAAATGTATTATTACTTACAAATTTTTGTTTATTAAACGATAAGATAATTTGGAATTTTAAATTGCAAATGTTCTTACATGAAATTACATAACTTATTTGTTACAAGTTTACTACTAACTGAATTATTCTTTCTACCACAAACTTAGCAAATAAATTGCCCACACATCAAGAAAGTTATCACGGCTGATATGCCGAACTTATTTACAAGACCAAGTTGGTCAAGGCGACGTTTTTCTAGAATTTTTACAAAAGCACTCTTGCATAATAAAATTACTAACACCAGAAATTAAACTGCACAACGGACGAAAGAAAACGTTGGCGCGCTTGGTATTGTAGTTTACAGGACGAAGACCGGAGAGCAAGGTGACGTTTCGGGCGGCTTCGCCTTGAAGGCGGTCGCCCTTTCACGTGACAACTCGAGTTAACACAACCCCTTTCACACTAGTGAAGGGTGATATACATGGGACCTGCCATTCGAAATGGGAAATTTTACAAACCGACTCGGCGGTGTAAACGGTACTTGAATGTTCGCACCGCTTCAAAGGAGCAATTTTTTCTTGGAATTCCGTCGGCTTCAGCGACAGGAAAAATCCTGTCGAAACATAAATTATCAAGCCTCGACGCATAAATATAATTTTATAAAGTAAAATAAACGTCCCAATAAATGACTTTTTATTCAATAAACTAAACCAATGTAAATTTTACAATAGGAAAAAGGGAATAAATATCTACTTCTAACTTAAATTAAGATAGAAGTAGAATATTTACGCATTAATTTAAAATGACATTACATATGGTCATAGCATTGGCATCTTGAGCACTGTAAGGTAATCCTTTTTTGGTAAGGTGCATCAAATTTAATTCGATACTGCAGTAGGCATTCCGTATCGTAAATATTCTTAATGCTATCTGCAGGTTTAAAATCTTTGAAGAACATGTTTAATGGATTTTCTGTTTTATAGTATTTGGCGTTCCAGATGTTTTTAATGATATGTCCGTGATTTTGAATTTCAGTTAAATTAACAGAGTAGTGCATGTTTTTAAGAACTACTCGAAATTTTCTTGCTTCTTTGAGTTTGTAGGATCTTTTTCCCTTCAGGGTTTTATTAATGGTTGCGTAACTATCACTTAATTTGATTGTATTTTTACTTGGTCGTGATTCAAAGCTTTTATTTTATAGCTCTACTCGGCAATGTCTTTAGGTCTGTTAATGAAGATATATTTTTCACTTCCATAAATATTTTCTTGGTAGTCTCTACATCGGTTTTGTTATCTTGTTTCCAATCCTTTAAATTGGTTTCATGTTTGCACTGACGGATGCAGCCAAAAATCGCTAATTTTTGTTTGTTTCGTGGTTCTATTGTCTGGGCTGATTCCATTTCTTTTTTATATGTTTCCTATTCTTTTCCAATCATCTATTTAGTTTTACCTAAAAGCGCGAATTGTTCAAATATATTTTACTAAGATCTAAGTGACATTGTCTGGAGACCCTGCTCCCACTAAAATTTGTTGTAATTTTCTTTACTAGTGCAGGATAATACCGAAACAGTAATTTCTACAAATTTAATTTCCTCTTACCCCGTTCGTACTTTCAGCTTTCTTGAAATCCTAATTCTTGATGGAAGACAAACCTCCCAGCTACGAAAGCTACTTGCACCAAAGTGTGAAAATAGAACATAATGATCATCCATTCTTTATCGAGACGATTTTTACAGTGAATGTAAAAGTAGGGTATAGTTAGCACTTACGTATATGTATGTATAATCTGTGCCTTTTCTACCGATTAGATGTGAGGATATTTGCTCTTCTTTTCTATATTTTACTGACTATCTTTTTCCATTTCTTCTGATCTTTAGATTGTACTTCGGCTTCTTTCCAATCCAGTTTATTTTCCTTCAAAGTATTAGTCACTTGTCCATTCTATATCTTCCTAGGTCTACCGCTTCTTCCTCTACCTATTTTCCTTGCCTCTCATATTTTAACTTGCCTGGTTTTGTCTAATCTATTCATATGCCTCCACCATCTTCTCTTGTGTATTTATGACAGTCTTTATGTTGAAAAAAAAAGAGTTCTGAATGATTAGTCGATTTTGTATGCAGAATTCTACTAGCCTTTTGCCATTATTATTACTAGTATTCTGTCCAAAACTTCCCATTACTCCATTTGTTCCTTCTATGTTGTTTTCCAACTTAGCATTAAAATCTCCCATGATTATTACTGTATCTCCTCCCTCATCATATGTTTCTTGCAGTTGTTCCCACAACTTTTCTTTATCTACTGCTTTATCATTTTCTCCTGGCCCATGTGCTATTGTTATCTTTGTTATTTTGTTCTGTGTTAGTCTCACCTTTACTACCATGATTCTTTTGTTTATTCCTTTCCAATCAATTAATTTCTTTATATAGTAGAAGCTTATCATACATCCTACATCTGCCTCTGCTCGATTGTTGCTCTCAACTCCGCTGTACATTGTCTTCTATTGTCATTTTTTCTTTACCTTTCTTTTTTGTTTCCGTAAGTCCTAATATTACAAGTTTTGCTTTCTTAAATTCTTGTACCAGTTTATTTTCTTTGCCATTCATACTCTTTATGTTTCATGTTCCTATCTTATACTATTTGCCATTTCCATTTTTCAAGGTGATGTTATTCTTTTTGTTGCTTGTATTTGTGTTCTTTGCTTATCTATTTTCTTTTTTATCTACTTCTTTGATATTTCTAATGTTTAAAATATTGTTGTTTGTTATATTATTATATTTTGTATAATATTTTTTGTTCATATCATTTTCACTTGCTTGGTCCGTCATCCACAATCTATACTCAAGCTTCTGTTTCAGTATTTTGACTCTGTTTTTTCTAGTTTAAAACATAGAACATAATGATCTTCCATTCCTTATCGAGGAGAATTTTATAGTGAATGAAGTTGGCTATAGTTATACTTAGCACACTTTATTTTTATTATACCTGTCACCTGAAAGGTGGTAAAACTTGCAGTTACATGGTTATTTTTACTATTACTGTTTTCTAAAATAGAGATTTAATATACTATAACATAATAGGCAAAATTTTGACACCGACAAGTATTGTAAAGAAATGAGTGTACCACGATGTACTGTCAAAATACAGGTCAGAATTAAATGTTTCTAAAGATTGTTTTTTCACAATCTTTCAGTCATTTCAAAAGCCATGGAAAAGGATTGTTACACTTTTTGCTCAAACTGCAACATCACTTACAGTGACCCATTCAAATTTTCTATGTTGTAATCATACTCTTTTTTAAATGGATAAAAATTTTTTTTAAATTATTTTTTAAGGGTAACACATTGAAAACCATATCAACTAGCAGTAGATGTGCAAAAGAGTTGAAGAATTTTAGTTCATACATTATATACTATAGATGTTGAATAAAGATAATGGTAATCGCTATATTGTATTTGTATCTTTTTTTATTAGAAAGCAAAACAATAATATTATGCGCCCGTACACCATAGTGATGATGGTACATTTGACATAGTATAAATGGCACTTAAAGAATATATCAATAACAATAATAATGTTCTAGATTGGAAATAATGTTCACTTAAGAAATCTTCAACAATTCCAATATGTAACGTGATCTGATAACCTTTATGTTCTAGTTCCGATACTCAAATCATTACAAGACATTGCGTTGTGTCTGGAGTTGTTATTGCTCAGCTGACATTCTTCTGCATACCTGCAAACTACTTAGCAAACGAAGTAAGTATAAAAGAGGCAAAAACTAAAAACCAAAATTAACTTGATATTATCTTGTTTGTATTTTGTAGCTTTTTTTCCTAATAGATAAACAGTTGCGAGGTTTCTTTTAAATACTATAGCACACTATTAGTAAGTAATACACAACATCACAATTATGTTTGTTACAATCAAATTCAGTTTAGTAACTATATTCATATAGCAGTTTGAGCTTTTGCTTGGGGAAGAATTTGCCAGCTCAACTGGTAGAGCATTTGGCAAGAATTGCCGAGTTGGGTGGGTTTAATCCTCACCCAAATTTTGATTCTTCTGTATGTATATCTGGATGTTTACTATGATAATGTTTCTTATTAGTTTTTACTTCAGCTTTTTTTTGTCATTGACCAGTGTAATATGTACTAAACCCATCTATTTATAGGCAAGGGCAATTTCGGATGCAATTTACTCTTCTAACTGGTATCGTCAGCATTTTCCATCTTTGATACAACCTGTCTTAATCATGATTCAAAACTCTCAACGGGAAATAACAATAACAGGGGGAGGAATAATAATAATAAATGCAAGAACTGTTTTAAATGTAGGTACTCAAAAAAGATTTTTGGCAATAAATCTGCCTAGCTTTAAATTTTAGATATTTAAAGTAGCTTGGTCTACATGTACAGTAATTAAAAGTTTAAAATAAAATGGAAATCGAGCCCTTTTTTAATTATGGAATATTAGTGTTTTATCACAAATGGAGATTGCGAATTTGTTGTAGCAGTGGTTCTTCGCATTAGAGAATTTACCCACATTGCTATTTTTCCACGACCTTGGCTATAAGCCTTAAAAAGTTTGCACTTTTTGGAGATAAAATAATGTATACTTTTTTCTAACTTGCACAATCACAAAAGAACAAATAATATTATACTGTTGTATACGTATGTAGTGCACTTGCACAATCAGAATTCTAATATGCTTGTAATTCTACACATAAATAAAGTTTTCTTGTAAGTTAAGCATTTTTCTTTATTTGAGAAATTTCTAGAAATTCCTGATTTGCATTCGAATCAAACAAGTTCTGTAGACATGAACACGGTGGTATTCTACACTTTCAGGTAGACTTTGGATTATCAGAATGTTGGAAGACACTTCTATTTAAGAAAATGCTGCAAAAGTTGCAAAAATTTGATGTAGACCAGCTGAAACCTGTACCGTTTGGTCAGTGCTGTCTATACTTAGTTAATATTGAACATCTTGTTAAAACCAAACTGTACTTTTAATATTTCTACTACATTCTCCTGTATCCGGATTATATAAATCATGACAGTTTTTGAGTAAATCGCAATATATGTAAAAGAAAGTATGAAGATATACACAAAAAGATTGTTATGTAAGCCTACAAAACAACTGAACAACGTTCAACTAAGCTTTGACTTGCAGGATGTTGTACTCTTGATTTGACATGGGTGGTTCTTATTGTTGATAGAAATTCACACCATGTTTTTGATAAAAAAATTGACCCACGATCTATAATTATATACTTTGAAATACCGTAACAAGAAATCCAGTTACAACGGATAAAAGCTACAACAGCAGTTTTGACATCTGCATATTTAAATGGGGTCGTCGAAAAAATCTGTCAACGATTAACAAAATATATTTGTAACCTTGATCTTATGGTAAATGTAGGAAATTAAAATTGTTTTGACTTGTATTAAAAGTGTAATTGATTGAGAAACCGTGCATGTCTGAATTCAGTTCTTAATATCTTTATTCGTATTTGCTCATACATATCTTGTTCTAATAAGATGGTTTGTTCCTCTTTTACAAAGATGTAAAATATTGTGCAATGTCTGAGATGTGGGATAACGAGATTGCATGGGGGACGAACAGTCTTGAAGATCAATTACTATTATCCACCCAAAAGGAAACGTTAGGTTGGACCTCCATTTGATTGAACTTAAAATTTGAATTTTCTTGTGAATTCAGAAGTTCAGAATAATTTTGTTGAATAATTGCAATTTTTGTAAAATGTATTGTTCTTGGTGTATCTGAGATTTAGAAAACTATTTTGATAGCACAACACAATCCAAACCAGCTACTTAGCATAGTTAGCAAAATTAACAGACTTGTACTGTTGTCTAAAAATAAGTAAAAGAAAATCTTCCTAACTACATTGTACACACGATTATAAATTACGCATTCAGTAACTGCCTTATTGCAGTTTATAGAAGTTTAGAAAAGGTAACTGAATATGTGACTGCTAATTTTGAAGCAGTCTGTGAACTATCACGTAAGTAAATGTCTGTCTTGGTCTTTCTGTTTATAATTAGGTAATTCTAATTGTGGCATCTTTTATTGGCACTGTTGTCAGTAACAACAAATATGGTTTACAAGATTAGTATGTTGCATTAGACATCAAAACGCACAAACGTACCAACTTGCTGCAACTAACTAACTAGGTATGTATTGTTCTTAAATATTTTACTTGCATCCTTAACCACCTATGGTAGAAACCAACTATCTATGGTACATTGGTATTATCTTAAATTCGTCATTGCAGGACTTTCAATAAGATATTTTGCATTTTTTGCTATTACTATTACTTTTTACTTATGCTTTCTACGCAGAAATAGTAATACAGTCTAGAATCCTTGCTTGTCTATTGTGGTTTTCGTTAGCAGTGCAGAAGAATACTGAAACGGTAATTCCTATAAATTTCATTTCTTCTTACCTTCAGCCTTTTTAGAATTTAAAAAGTCTTTGATCTTCCACAGGCGTTTACACCAAAATGGAAGAATGAAACCAATTTACCTTCTCTGCCTTACAGAAACAAATTTTATAGTCAATACCAAGTTATCTACACGCTGCATTGATTTATTCAAAATTCAGTCTCAATTACAGTCACCTATTTAAGTTTTACTATAAATAATAACCCTTTTTAAATGGAGACATAATTGTTTTTTATAATGGATGCTACATCAAGCAAAGTTTTGAGAGTCATATTAATTTTCTTTTTGAAAACGATAGCAACTGGAAGTAGGTGCAGAGAAGGGTAGAAAAAATTCTTCTACCTAAGATGTAGTTCATACGTCATGTACTATGTAGAATAAAGGTCATTTATTAAAGTTAATTTAAGTTAAAAATTCTTTTTAATGTGTCATATCGTTTTAGAACGCTGACAATGCCTTACCGTGTAAGTCCTGCAGACAGGAACATTCTAAAGTTAATGGTTGACTTCCGATTAACGGAATGATAGTGTCTGTTTAGAAACCCTATCAAAAACTAGGCAAAGTGCCGACTTAAAATAAAACTCGTACAGCTAAATGTTAAAAAAATTTAATTAATAATTAATATTGAAATTGTTACAACTCTGTGTTTCTATACCACACGACTTTTCTAGAAATATGAAGTGAATCCGATCCTGTTCCAAAAAAGATTACAAACATTCTGTTTATCTTTGTTGTTAAATCTTGAATTGCTACAACTAACATGTGCATCATTCTAAATCTTGTCCTTCAACTCTAATATGCGATATGCACCTACCATGCCCATTAGTAAAGTAACCTATTAAACAATTGGAATAATTAAAATTTAATTTTATAAAAAAGATTATTGGTTTACCGTAATTACAACATACTAGGTATCAGGTACGTGTTCTAGTAAAATTGGCAATTTCAGCTTTTAAAACTTCTTGTTTCTACACTACTCGTTAATTTTTTTTTATTAACATATTGTACGAGGGTGGTCTAAAAAGTTTCCGACCTCAACGTGAAGATGGCAGCACTCGTAAATAAAAGCTACTGAATTTCGTTGTTCATCTGTTGACAGTTACTCACCAAAGTTTCAGCCATTTTGGACGCGCAGTTTTTATGTAACAGTCGTTTGAGTGAGTTGATGTGAGTTTTTTTTTGTGAAAATGGACAAAATCGAGTATCGAGCTGTCATTAAATATTTGTTTTTGAAAGGCAATACGCCTTCGCAAATAAAAGATGAGTTGGATTCTGTGTATGGGGACTCTGCACTATCATTTACCACAGTGAAATTTTGGGCTGCTGAATTTAAACGTGGCCGTAAGAGCTTGGGACACGATGAACGTTCGGGACGTCCAAAAACTGCAACTACCGACAAAAACATCGCCAAAGTTCACCAAATGGTGCTAGACGACCGCCGAATTAAAGTGAGAAAGACAGCAGAGGTTATGAACATGTCAAAAAAAGGTGTTTGTCACATATTAAATCAACATTTAGGTATGAGAAAGCTGTCCGCGCGTTGGGTGCCGCGTTTGCTCACGTTAGACCAAAAACGTGTTCGAATGAATATTTCCAACGCTCTTTTGGCGCAGTTTAGGCGAAATAAATCCGAGTTTTGGCGCCGATTAATTACTGTAGATGAAACTTGGATACACCATTATACGCCCGAAACAAAAATACAGTCCAAACAGTGGACTGCAAAGGGGGAACCGACTCCAAAAAAAGCAAAAACTGTTTTTTCGGCTGTGAAAGTGATGGCGACTGTTTTTTGGGATAGTCATGGAGTTATTTTAATCGATTATCTTCAAAAAGGAAAAACCATTACAGGAGCATACTATGCATCATTACTTGACAAGCTGAAGGCAGAACTTGCGAAAAAACGGCCACATTTGCAGAAAAAGAAAATCCTGTTTCACCAAGACAACGCACCGTCTCACACCTCAGCGGTTGCCATGGCGAAGATCCACGAATTACGGTTTGAACTGCTTGACCATCCGCCTTACTCACCAGTTCTAGCCCCAAGCGACTTCTTTTTGTTCCCTCATCTAAAAATTACGCTCGGAGGACAAAGATTTTCGTCAAATGAAGAGGCAATCACCTTCGTGAACAATTATTTTGCAGAGAAAAATGCTGAGTACTATTTGGACGGGTTACAGAGATGGGAGCATCGCTGGGAGAAGTGTGTAGAGTTACAAGGAGACTATGTTGAAAAATAAAAAAAAAACTTTCAGAAAAAATGTCTTGTATTTTTGTTAGGTCGGAAACATTTCAGACCAACCTCGTACCTTGATATTTTCAGGAATAAATTTAGCACTGCTTCATTAATCGCTTCTTCTATATCTATTCCTTGAATTCTTTTTTTAGATACATTTATTTTTGTCTTAGTATGTAAACCTAGCGTACCTGTAAGAACATGACGACTGAAGAAATCATTTTCCTGTTACAAAGTTTACCACCAGAATTAAAGAAATTCTGACATTCTATGAAACGGGTTAGGAAACTAAATTATACAAGTATACAAGAGTACTGTACAAAGTAAAGTGGCGCAGCCTACTTAAGAATCCTCTTGTTTTAAATTAGATTGTTTTATGTAGAATCTAAACGACAATCCCTGACTGCTTCTTTCTTTAATTTTTGTCAGACTTTTGTTAGGTGATATATAGCTAAGAATACCATAATACAACCTGGATAAAAGCCTGTTTGGAAAACTGCTATAGGTAGCTACAACCTTCTGATTCTACATAAACACTTTCAAAATTACGCAGCCTAAACTGGTCTGCACTAGAGAAAGTTCAGTGAATTCATTTGAATTCAACAAGTGTGTCTAAGGAATATTGGTAATCTATCACAGTGAACATAAAAATTGCGGACAAAGATTCGTCAACGGCATTTGATTGCTGGGGTCAAAAAATGACAAACAAGGGATTTGTCAATAAACTGGGTTATTCAGGTACGATGATCAGCCTGTGTAGATACCTACAGTTTTAGTCGATGTTGACCGACTTTTTTGTCCCCGTTTCATGTTTGGTTGGATCAGTTAGGGCGAATTGCATTTCTCAAAAATTGTTGTTGTAAATAGCGGAACATCCAGTAGTACTTCCCGCTTTAAGGTGGTTACGGTCAGGTATAGAGCGGGGTCAGCATCTTTTAATTTTTGAGTTTCTTGCGAATGGCTTTGTGATGTCGAAGCTTTTTCTGTGCTTTTTCCAGTAACAACTAATTCTTTTTCTAGCTGCATAAAAAATTCTCGTCGTTTATAACCTTTTCTTATTCTCCAATCTTCGTTTAGGTGGCACCATATAATGTAAGCGTTTAGGCACTAATGTCTATCATGTTATAAAAAACTGTCACAGCCCATCTTTTTGTTTGCAGTTTGATGGTGTACGTTTGGACAAGCTTGTCCATTGTGTCTACACCTGACTTTGTTTTATTGTAATCAATGATCATTTGTGGCTTTTTCTTTTCAGTTTCAGAAATTTGACCGCTGTCATGCATAGTCGATAGCAAGGTGACAATTTTCCTTTTTTTTGGACAGTAGGAGGCTAACATGGCTTTGTCTGATAACCAAATTTTGTTGAATATACATCCCTCTCATGCGTAGTCACTAATTCCTGAGGGACGTCTGGTTTATTTTTTCGAATTGTACCAAGTAATGTTACATTTTTCTTTTCCATTTCTCTTGCAAGATCAAGGCTTGTAAAAAAAATTGTCAGTGTTCACATTTCTCAATGATGTTTCCAATCTCTTTGTTATATCTAAAACAACTCGCTTGCCTTGGTTGCGTTCACACTGGTCTCCTGTTTTCCAATATATATTTGGTAGTTGTAAACAAATGAAGTTTGACTGTCGCATGCTACCCATATCTTTATACCATACTTCCCTGGTTTAGAAGGTATGAACTGTTTAAAGGGGCACCTATTGCTGCTAGTCAACGGTCAGATTTTCGTAAGGTATGTATGAATCTTGTAATGTGGGTAGCTATAATTAAAAAAAAAAAGCTCTAATGGGCTATAATTTATCTGGATCTCGATTTCTTCTTCTGGCTTCAGCATTATCAAAACGCAGACATTGAGAAATTGTGGTAAACCTGTTTCTACTTATCGTTTTGTTGAATATGGGACGTCCATCTTCTACATCCCACAAACTAGTAGTTCTTTTGTTATGAATTTGTAAACGCCTGCCAATATCAACAAGCCAACAAATCGGAAAAACTCCTCGTGATCCAGATTTTTCCATAAATCTCAATGATTTCGTTGGCCTTCTGCATTAGTTCATTGTACTATATTATCTCTAAAAATAGGCGAAAACTACTGCAAATTGTGTCCACATTTTGCTTAGCATATCTGGTAGGTCCTCCTTCTTGATGCAGAACATTGCGTATTGGTTGTTCTTTGTTTTTGAGGCATTATGTGCCATTTTCTTAGTTTATTTTTTGACCTGAAGTACCACACAAATATTTATTGTATAATTGCAAATATATAGTAGAAACTTACATGTACAAATTAGGTTGATAGTCACCATTATTACTGGATATTGAAGATTCTGCGTCAGACGTATTTTCGGAGTTGTATTCTGATCGTACTTCAGCACAATTCTCTTCATCGCTGTCACGTAAATTACATTCTTCAAACCACTGTAATAAAATACTTTCCGCACCTTCATCAGTTACGCGAACCGAACTTCTTCCAGCCATAATTACTGCATGAATGAGCAAGGACAGTAGGAATTGTATGAACACAGAGTTCTCAACACATAGACGGAGTCAGGAAAACCACTGGGCATGCAGAGAGTAGTAGGAAACTGAAGGATTCCCAGTAAAAACCAATGAAACAGTTAGACATGAGAACATATCAAAATAAATAAAAAAAATAGTAGAGGCATGATAAAATAGCGTATTTAATAACTGGCGTCACTGAGACCCCAATGGTATTACGTGTGACTCTTTTATTTTTTAGCCAAATTATACAAGCTACAAAAATTGTGTTCGAGCTAAACTTAGGAAACTTAGAAATAGTCAAATTTCTAGTAAAAAAAATTAATAGAAAACTACCTTCAAATTACGCGTGAGGTCTCTAGTGACCTCGTGGTATTATAAGGGCGAGAAATTAATTGCAAAATATATTCCAAATTATTCTAAAATACGTATCTTCGAAGTTAATGTAAATTGTTTGAGTAAAGTTGATAGTTTATAATCGAATCTAATTAAAATACTAATTAAAGAGTATGAAGAATCACAGACATTTTATACCACTGCACCGATTTAAAACAAAATTTTGCACTAACAATGAAAAATCCTTTTTTTTGAAATTTGTTTCACCGTTTAAAAAATACGAGGGTGGTCTGAAAAGTTTCCGATCTAACAAAGATACAAGACATTTTTTCTAAACATTTTTTTTTTATTTTTCAGTATAGTCTTCTTGTAACTCTACACACTTCTCCCAGCGATGCTCCCATCTCTGTAACCCGTCCAAATAGTACTCGGCATTTTTCTCTGCAAAATAATTGTTCACGAAGGTGATTGCCTCTTCATTTGACGAAAATCTTTGTCCTCCTAGCGCAATTTTTAGACGAGGGAACAAAAAGAAGTCGCTTGGGGCTAGATCTGGTGAGTAAGGCGGATAGTCAAGCAGTTCAAACCGTAATTCGTGGATTTTCGCCATGGCAACCGCTGAGGTGTGAGACGGTGCGTTGTCTCGGTGAAACAGGATTTTCTTTTTCTGCAAATGTGGCCGTTTTTTCGCAAGTTCTGCCTTCAGCTTGTCAAGTAATGATGCATAGTATGCTCCTGTAATGGTTTTTCCTTTTTGAAGATAATCGATTAAAATAACTCCATGACTATCCCAAAAAACAGTCGCCATCACTTTCCCAGCCGAAAAATCAGTTTTTTCTTTTTTTGGAGCCGGTTCCCCCTTTGCAGTCCACTGTTTGGACTGTATTTTTGTTTCGGGCGTATAATGGTGTATCCAAGTTTCATCTACAGTAATTAATCGGCGCCAAAACTCAGATTTATTTCGGCTAAACTACGCCAAAAGAGCGTTGGAAATATTCATTCCAACACGTTTTTGGTTTAACGTAAGCAAACCCGGCACCCAACGCGCGGACAGCTTTCTCATGCCTAAATGTTGATTTAATATGTGACAAACACGTCTTTTTGACATGTTCATAACCTCTGCTATCTCTCTCACTTTAATTCGGCGGTCGTCTAGCACCATTTGGTGAACTTTGGCGATGTTTTCGTCGGTAGTTGCAGTTTTTGGATGTCCCGAACGTTCATCGTCTCCCAAGCCCTTACGGCCACGTTTAAATTCAGCAGCCCAAAATTTCACTGTGGTAAATGATGGTGCAGAGTTCCCATACACAGGATCCAACTCATCTTTTATTTGCGAAGGCGTATTGCCTTTCAAAAACAAATATTTAATGACAGCTCGATACTCGATTTTGTCCATTTTCACAAAAACAACTCACATCATCTCACTCCAACGACTGTTACATAAAAACTGCGGGTCCAAAACGGCTGAAACTTTGGTGAGTAACTGTCAACAGATGAACAACAAAATTCAGTAGCTTTTATTTACGAGTGCTGCCATCTTCACGTTGAGGTCGGAAACTTTTCAGACCACCCTCTTACTATAAGTAGAAAGTATAAATTAGAGAAACAATCTTTATTGAATGAGCATCTCTTAGCAAAAGTTAATAAGACATACTGATTGACAGCTAATCTCCCACACACATTAAACTTTAAGAAAGCAAACACAACTTTAATAGAATTAATAAAAATTTTGTAATAATCTTACCATTTTAGTAAAGATTTTTAACAGTTTAGTAGAATAAGCATAATTGGTCAATTAAAGAATGATTCCATTTGTAGTGAAACACTCAGACGAGAATAAGTTAGGAATAATCGGTTAATCAGAGTGAAAGGCATTTATAGGAATTTTCTGACCTCCTCAAGCTGCTTGATTACTCTCCTCACTTTACTCTGAGAACCTTTGCCTGTGGTATTTAAATAGGAACGTTTTAAATATTCATACCAGCACTTATTACAACGTTTCTTCTGAATAATGCATAACCTCTGACGTGCCAGCGAACTTATAACTTACCTCACACTTTAGTTCCATAAACGATAATGAATAATAAACTTCAACGGGGTGTAGCAACAATATTAAAAACAAATGTTATTTCTAGTCAAGTCTTTGGTAAATATAGTCTGTCAGCGAGGTCTCTGACACAGTTGTCTGAGGTTTGGCACTAAAACAATCCCAAAACAGTTAACTTTTTTCGTTTGTCTTTAGATTTGTTGAAGGACGGATGAAAAAGCAGAAAAAACTTATCAAGACTTAATTCTCTTGCAGATTGCAGAAAACCACGTGTACCAGCCATGGTATAAGTGACGAAAACATTATTTACAAACAAAAGAGTCAACCAGAACCGTTAGTCAGAATTAAAATTTTTTTTCCATTAATACCTACAAATGTCAACAATACCAAATTTAATTATTAATTCTTTGGTTTTTGTCAACATGTTTTTATTCTTACCATAAAGCTCTGAAAAGAAAACTGTCCATATAGTTACTTTAAACCAAATTCTACAAAAAAAAATTATTTTGTGCTAAATAAGCACAAACACGAAAAATCTCGATAACTTTATTGACTCGTTATAGATTATCCTGCGTCCCATCAAAATGCGCCACTTTAAAATACAAACATGACGTGTCAGCAATTTTGAAGATAAGAATTTTGTTTCATTGTTTCCGAACATGCATACAAAAATACAATAAATATTACTCTTACCCTTATCACATACAATTCTACATAACGTAGTTAATTCCAATTCCACATACGCTGACTACTTGAGTCGCATTATTGTTTTAATTAATTTGGTTACTGATTAAAAGGATTCATCTAAATACTCTTTCTTTTCCTTCTGGAAAATCTATCGCGCGACATAACTGTGTCAATGGCCTGAAAGTGTTATCTGAAGTACTTTATGAGGACGACAACATTCAATATTCTTCTTTTTAGATTATTTTTTGTAAATAATACATCATCCTAACGGGCCAGCTAATAACATATTTATAAAAATAACTTCCCACTGTTTACAACATGGAATATTTAAAATTCTACGCTGTATAATAATATTACCGTATAATTAGACGCAATTATATGAGAGCCTGAGTTTGTCGTATACACACAGTACCAGTACGTATTTAATTATGTATGATGAAAAAATGAAATTAGAACACAATCGTCATCCAAAAACGCGTCTTCAACTGTACAATAAAAATCAAGCACACTGAATTTGTATACCAGACTAAACTGCAGACATTTCAGGAGAAACTGAATTTTATCTTTCATTGAAACGGAAAACTGCTAGAATTAACGTTTCAGTTTAAAGCTGTAAGTACCTATAAATTCATTAATTTTATAATTATGTAGCTTTAGAACGCACTTTGGTATTGTAAAAGAAGAGTTAGGTACGAGTAATAATTAGCTAGACGGCACAAAAATAGCATGCGAAAAAACAAGTATCAAAAGAAATTCTAGTCTAAACATTCTCTATGTCAACAAAAAAATTTATTTACAAATTTATAACTTTGATTTGATTGGCATTTCCATCAACAACGATGCTCACAGAAAGGAACGTAAACTTTAACGTTGGTTGATACGAACTGAGACGCGCTACTTATGCGAATTGTTACTTTCTTGCAAAAAAAGACCACCACAGATTCAGTGCCCAAAATGTCTGAAGTCTGACCATTCCAGCTATGATTAAAATGTCAAGTTACGTGTCAAGTTTATGTAGTGTGTACATCTAGTATAGAAACTGCAAAAAATGACGTTGCCTTCTCCATGTCATGTTCCAAATATCTCCAAACCTCTAGCACCTGAAACCAGCTCTTTCTAAGGCTTTCAGACTCTGAACAATTCCTCCCGTATCCGGAACTAACTCAGTTGTTTCTCCTTTTTGGAACAGTCCTCGTACAGTTTCCGCACTAACCCGTCTTAACATGAATGTATTTTTTTAAATGGACCTTTTAATCGCTATCTTACCTTTTATTTATTTTTTTTTGAACTTACAAGAATTTCGGTAACTTAAATTATTGATTTGGTTTATGTTCTAGGTGAGCAGTACAACTGATAGAATATGAACACAACAGAATCCAAATCGTCAACTGCTCAGATTCCACCTACTTTAAAGCTACCTTTTGCAGGACTACATATGCTTGGCCTGTTTTCTAAAAATAAGCTTAGGAAATATATCCTAACTACATTCTATACATTATTTCTAACTACGCATTTAGGAATTGCCTTATTACAGTTTACAAACATTAAGAATGAAGTAACTCAATATGTCATTAATCTAGAAGCAGTGTTTGGGTTACCCCAGGTAAGTAAATACCTAGGTCTTGTTATTTCTATTTTATTTATTATTTATTTACTCATTTGTTCACTTTTACCAATATGGGATGGTACATCATGCGATGTAACCTAGTGATGCATTAAAATAAAAGACCCCTGACACGCTCGTAATTTGTTTCAATTTTACCGGTTCCGTTTAAAGTGTTCAGGAAATTTGTAAGGTTACATTCACTTTGTGAATTTATATTCAGTTATAAGTCAGTTTGTTAAGTCTGCCCGTTTACTAGAATGGATGCAAGACACATAAGTAAAGATTTCTTAAGTGAATTTATTGCGTTTTGTATCGATAGCAAGAGTAAAACGCTGATAACTTTGGGGCGAATCGCAAAATGTCAATGCGTCTATCCACTTTGTGTAAAATTGTCCCTTCCAAACCTGAGCGGGTAAAAATGAAAACTAATTACGAGCAGTTTGGGTGAAACTGCCTGTTTCAAACCTAAATAGGTTACATTGTAACAAATCACGAGCGTGTCAGAGGCCCTTTAAATCTTTTCTGGTCTTAACCCAACTAAACTGGGAAGTGGCCTTGAGCGTAGATAAGGTTACATACGCAATAAAGAAACACAAATACAATTAACGAATTATATTGAAAACAAACCCGAACAAACCAATAGTAAAATTCATAGTTTGTATAGAACGTCCATATAATAATCATAAAACGGGTAAAATATAGGGATAAAGAGAAAGAACGCAAACAGTAAATAAAAAATAATAAAGAAGAAGCTTCTTAAAAAAGGCACAAAAACATTATAGTTTACCCCGCGATGAATTCCAGAAGAATTACAGGTACATTCGTAATACTTGTTACCTACTTTCCGTTGTTAACGGAGCCTCTGTAGCTCGCCAGCGAGATCGAGATTCCCCAGGGTATCTGAAAATCAAGGCTCCCACAACGAAATCCGGTGATCAATAAAACACGTCAGCTTGACCACGTCCAAATTTATTTTAGGTGCCAGAACGCCGCAAGCCAGATAATAGTATTATAGGAAAATAAATAATCAATAACACAAAAAAATATCAAATAAGGTAATTAAATTAGCACTAGCAAATAGCCCAAAATATCAAATATTAAATAATACAAAAGTTCAAATATATTACGTCGGCGAAGGGGGTTGACGAAGTGTTATTTGGAAGCGCTTTCAAATAGCGACTTTCCAATCACCCTATATATGTCTGCAATTTATTTTAAAAAAGTAAAATTAGATAATTTTTCGTACTCGATCTGCGATTACATGTGCAATTTTTAAGAAGTTAAAGGGATGAAGCCCAAAGTTATAAATTTCTAATAAATTGAACATGAATTAAAATTTATGGTAAAATGAAATTACATATGAAATAAACTCTTAAACATTTACTACGTTGAATTTTAGAAAAGTTTGGCTTTCGTATCGTGCAGCAAATAAAAATTATCGGACAACAAAACTTGTGCCGATGCTTTAAATGGACAAATTTCTCTAATACAAAAAAAAATTCAGTATATCTTACTAACTTATAAAAATTCCATTAATTAGCAAATTAACCACGCAAGTGAAAATTCCGGTTCTTCTTCTTGTCAGCTCACAAAAAAGTAAGAGTAATCACATACCCAGAATCTAAAGCCTCCAAGTCGGTATGGCTGGTCCATGGAAAGTCCCAAAGGAATGATCTTGTCAGCCCTTTCTCTTTGGAGAAAAAAACACCAAGGTCGAAAAGACAACAAAAATAAGATAAACAAGGAAAAGGAGGAAGAATCTATTCCGCTATAAGCGTTGACACACAACCACAATCAAATGGTCTAACTACAATAATAGAAAGCACCAATTAGCATTCAGAAAATAAACTTACTGTCAAGATTAAGTGAGGCTTTCCCTAAGAATAAAGTTCAACGGCAAAGTTGAATTGGTCAGAAACTAAAAAGTGAGCACAATAATAACGTCATGTGAATTTTAAGTTCTCAATTTATAATTAAAAGAGTAAAGCCGATAATAAAAATGTTAAAGTTTGAGGAATCGACTCAAAATCATTACCTAACAGTAGCCCAATAAGACGACAGGGAAAATTAATCTGGGTAACTAGTTAGAATTTTAACCTCATAAAATAAGAATATTTTAATATCAAATGTGAAGAAATTTCTAATCTTTTTGAAATAAAATCGGATTATTGTAAAATGAATAAAAAATAGGAGAATTAATAAAAAATTAGATTTTTAGGACATTATTAAGAAATTCCATTACCGAAGCCCAATTAGGATTACTAGAAAGATAAGAAAGTAGAGAGACATATCTACCATTGAAAACTTAAAAGATTAGTAAAAAGATTCCTTCTATAGCGTAGATATGTAGGCCAAAAATGGAGATGAGACAAAATGGTTGTCTCACAAGACATAAGGTTAACTTCAAAAACTTGTAACGGGTCAAGAAAAGACTGTTTCAATAAGTCTACTTAGTTTTGCGTATCGTTTGTGGTATGTATACAGGTCTAAACGCAACAGTAGTTTCGTTCAAAGTCTTAAAAAAAAGAAAAGCTTATTCATGTTCTGACCCAAGACGAATTACAAACTTCTTAATCAATCCATAGACTAGCCCTAACAGGAAACTTTGGTGCACACACTTTCTTAAATAATTATTCTAGCTATTTTTGCTTTAGATAAAAGAGAAATTAATGCATCCTTTCTTTTTATTTTTACAGATCATTGGAAAGATAATCACCTTGGCATACCGGGAAGACGACTTTAAAATACTTATCAATAAAACCAAACGGTTTTGGAATGTCAACAAATGTAGCGAATCAACCAAAACAGAAGTTAACTTGATATATCGTTTAGTTTTTCGTATGCAAAGACTTTTCTATTTTGCGTTAATATTGGGCGTATTGTTTATCTTTTTATCTGGTTTTGTTGGAAACAAACTACTACCTACTGGAATTTGGACACTGGAAGGTTACGATACCCTGTATCATATTACGTTTGCTATGGCACAGATCTCAACAACAGGTTCTGCATTACTTCTCTGTTTCTGTGATTATTTCCTTCTGGCCTTTTATGCAGAAATAATAATTCAGTTTAAGATTCTCGCATGTCATCTACAACATTTAGCTATAGACGGTTACAGTATCCAAGAAAAAGAAACGCATTACTTCAACAAGATGAGGAAATATTACTATCAACATAATTTCTTATTAACGTTAAGTAGCAATAAATGTGTCACGTATTATTCACTAACAAATTGTTTTTGTACAGATTTGTTAATGATTTCCAGAATTTGTTTTCTCCTCTAATGCTGGTCCAGTACCTTGCAGTAGGTCCATTGGCTTGTTTAGAAATATATGCAGCATCTGAGAGGTAATTTTAACCTACTTACGATTAATATAATAATGCAATAATAATATTTTAAGCTTATAGAAGTAGTAGACTCTTGAATATTTAAAACAAGAATAATTGTTTAACGTGATAACCCCTATGTTTCAGTTCTGTAGCTCAAGTGATTATAAGACATTGTGTAATATCCGTAATTCTTACCGCTGAGTTAATATTCTATTGCATACCTGCAAACTATCTAGAAAACGAGGTAAGCATAAAATAGGCAAAAATAAAGATGTAAAACGAAATTTCCTTGATGGACATGGGCAATATGGACATTTGTGAATATTCTTACAGATGATTGACAGATACATTTTACGATCTATTAGCTCAGTTTACTACACTCGCAGGTTTCAGGTGTTTTCTTGCTTACATTGATTTTCGCATAATTAAGTACCTCGATAGGTGGCTATTGCAAAATACGTCCTGTTTTGAGAATAGATATCTTTACTTGTGGTAAAGGTGTGAGAAAAATTTTATGATTTTTAGCCAAATGATCAAAAACCGTTTCTGTAAAGTTTTATTTCTTAATTTAAAAAAACAACGACGTTGAACATTTTGCTACAGATAAAACTAGGATTAGTGACCCATCGGTAGCGTAACCATATATAAAATCGATATGCCACCTGTAATTCTAGCTTTTATACAGTCGAAGACGGGTCGTGAGCTAAGAGAGATAATAATAATAATACGGTAATCTTAGGTATTTCGATATTGAGAGGGCGCCAGCTGTAGTAGAATGTCGGTGACCTGGTTTCGAATAGAAGACCCCATAGCTGATCTTCGTATCTAGGTCAGTAGACGAGATGTTAGCCAGGGTCAAATGATACACAAATAAATAAAATAGAGATTGTACTGGACTCTATGTAAATACTTACTTTCACAATGAATCCGTATGAGAATGTCGACGCCACTGGATTCTGGGACAGCTGATTCCTGTAATACTTAATAAGTATGCTCATAACAAAATAAAAGATTGAAATAAGTTAATACATATATTGGCATACTGTAGAAAAGAAAATATAAAAACAGGTTACAGCAATCCAGGTCACACTGTTGGATTTATATACATACATAGATAAACATCAATAAACAAATAAACAGCTGCACCAGATATAAACATATACACAGTAAATGTGACCAAATGAAACTTATTGTTATTAATATTTACGGTTCAGCAATCTAGCGCAATACAAAAAGCGCTAGTAAACTGAAAGAAAGGTAAACATACATACAATGAATCCTTCGCAAATATTAGAATACAATTCATTGGTCATTTATGAAAGAAGCATAAACATTAAAATATGAAAAATATAAATAATAACGGTAATTGAATTGAATTCATCACCTGCAGGTGTTTTTTAATTAACCATGGATCCCAAATTTTATATAAACAAATCGTCAAACAAGAACAACTTTACAAAATTGTTACATAGTAAGAATTTTTGTTATCAAAATTTAACATGAATGAACGATAAAGAAAAACACTGACATTATAAATACTGTTCATAAAAATACAAACAAATAAAAGATGTTAAAGGTTCGGAACAAGTTAGTTACCTTACAATTCAGCAAACAATATATTTCTATTAATTAAACAATATTCACAGGCCTTTCACCACTGTGAAACGGTTCATCGGGTTTTTCACTAGTATGAAACAATGTTCTGAGGTTCTTTACCAATGTGAAACGATGATTAAATAATCTTTATAGTGGATTATTTATATCCAAGCGATTGGTGACGTGAGAATAATAGAAAAATGTATTTCGCAAATAATTGCGAATGTAGGTTGACAAATTGTATAAGTCAACAAAGCTTCTTCATAAAAGATTTAAAAAAGAAGACTCAAGTTTATTCACCATACGGAAACTAATCCAAAACCAAGAAAACTCAGTTGTTGGCACAGAATACACTGAACTTGCGGCACTGGTTTACACAAGATTTGATTTACAGTAACTACATAAATCTTTACAAGAATGGACGTCTTTCTCATATGTTAGGTAACAAAATGTTTTAATTAGCTTTCAAAATATCTATACAGAGAGAGGCAGTGCGAATCTCGTAGAAAGCTTAATAAACATATTAAAATATTATAAAATTAATAACGATACGGTACGATAAAGACACATCCGAAATATCCCGGGGAAAAATCTATCAATTGTTTAACGAAGACAGAATTCATTAGCGATTTTCACTTAGGTATAACTTCACCTGAACAAAAAATCAGTCCCACACTTGGCTATTTCCCGGATCGGACAACCAATAAAATAATGCAAAAAAGGTGTGATTTAGCGAGAAATGTGGACGTTGCAGTGGGCAATTATAGAAAATATAAATCTTGACTATGCTAGACAAGGTGACAGATGTATAGTTTTAAGGGTAATAAAACCGAAATATAAGAGTATAATTCTGTGAATCGCAAAGATGAAGTCTGGAAAAAATAAGTTCAGAGGTAATTTCATTCTATATCAAGCCCTAAAACATCTCTAATTTAATATTAAAAATACATTGTATAAAAGAATTCTAGAGACATTTAACGTTCCCAAGCCATAAATTTAGGCAGTGTCAAGGGGCATTAAACCAAGAGACTTTTGTATTATAGAAAGGCGTTAAACTTAATTTCTAAAAAGGAATAACATATTTACAAAAGAAAAGATTGAAGATAATAAAACGATATATCGTTGTTTACAAGCATAAATAACGTATTAAGGAAAAGTTTGCTAATTACTGAATTTCACTAACAATTTTCACGTTTGTTAGTTCAAAAAATAGTTTTCCGGTGGAAAACGATGAAATGTTAGTTAGTAGGCAGCTTTTAAAGCAAATGGATACTTTGTAGAGAGTTTGTGTCGCAATCAGGTTCTTTTAATTTAATTTCCGTTGTCGTTGCTGTTCTGTCTAGATTTTGCGTTAATTATAGGTAAATTAGTAAAATTACTAAGAAGGATGCTTACATAATTAGTTTACATAATATTTCAATTCTCTTGACATCCAAATTGGCAAATTTGGATGGCCATACCAATTTAAAAGGATACCCTTTGGGGTGTCTAATAGTCCTGGTACCTGGCAGCGGTTTTTAATAAGGTGCTAGGCCTCGCATTAAAACCCTATGCGTTTGTTTACTTAGATAATGTAATTATTTTAAGAGAAACTCATGAGCAACATGCAGTGGCCCTGAAAAAGATCTTTAAAAAGTTGCTGCAGGCAGGAATCGTTTTATTGGAAGAAAAATGTAAATTCAGTTAAAGAGTTCAAAGAGGTCACCGCATTAAAGGTATGGTAAATTGGTACCACAGTGCTCCACTTGGTTATACGACTTCATTATTGTAAAAAAGAAACTGTTGGTCTTGGGCTTCACAATATGAAAATGCGGTTCTTCAATTTAAAAATTATTTATTTTCGGCTTCCATTCTGTCTTGTCCAGACTCAATTCTTTTAGTCGTGTAAACTGATGCTTCTGACTACGCTATAAGCACTGTTCTTCGTCAAAACCATCCAGACAGTGAACATGTCGCATGTTCCTCCTTCTGAGAAAAAGTTTACAGCCACGGAGAAGGAGTGCCCGGGCACTAATTCAACAAAAACAAAGAGGTATGGCCAGAGATTCCGCCAAATATAATTTGAAGTCCAGACCAAGGTGCGTTACAATTGAGGAGCCATCGCAGTTTTGGTTGAAAGCTTATACACTCATAAGGTTAATTTCAAAAAGGCATTTCTGTGGTTTACTTTTAGTATTCAAAAGTTTAGCTGTTTTTATCAATAAATGATTTTCCTTACTTCCCAATAATTGCTACTTGCCAAAAGCTGTTACACAGGGCACAGTTTTTATAGGCACTCGGTATTTGTTTTGATTGTTATTTGATCTCTTTTCTTATTTTAAGCCCTAATTTTATTTTATTTGATATGTATTTTTAGGCGATGGCAATTTCGGATGCAATTTATTCTTCAAACTGGTATCATGATTACTTTCCATCTTTAACAAAGCCTATTTTACTCATGATTCAAAATTCTCAACGGGAAATAAAAATAACAGCGGGTGGTATAATAGTCATAAATGCAAGAACTGTTCTAAATGTGAGTATATAGTTTCAGTACTAAATATACCTAACACAATCTATTTTAAATCTTAGGTACTTAAAATAGCTTGGTCTACGTGCACAGTTATTAAAGGTATAAAATAGAGTGAAAGTAACACCTTTCTCAACTATGGCAAAGTAGTGTTTTGCCTCAAATGGGCATTGTTAAACAAATTATAGCAGCAGGTTTTTAAATTACGGAATTTGTACTCGCACTTTTCCACCATCTACCTTACTTCACCCATCTGTAAAGAACATTGATGATTCAAATTTATTTATCTTGTTCTAACTGTAACAATGGCACAAGCACAAATGTACTACTGCTATATTCCTCGGAGTTGCACTTGCACAATACGAAGTATAATATAAGCCTGTATTTTACACATAAATAAAGTTTTTTAAGAGTACTAATTATTATTATCTGTATATAATCGGGCTTAACATTTTTCTTCTTTTTGAAATATCTATTATAGAACGTTACCTGCATTTTTGTAATATGCTGTAGAATCCTTAACCAAATCTGCTGAAAGTATAGCTGCAGAAAGATGTTAAATCATTTTTCATAGATTCCATTCTTTGTTTATTATTACTACTTAGACAAAAAAAATAACAAAACAGTTTTTTGACATGTCCGCTTCAATACTGTCTACATTTTGCTAAACTTCTGAAGAATGTAAAATGGATAAATGCTCATCACTGAGGAATCCCTAACGAAATCTGCTAAAAGTAAATACAGCAGCAGTAACCAGTTAAATCGTTGCTAACAATGGTACCCTGCTTTTAAAGATTTGGTTAAATAGAACAAACAAAAAAGAACAAAACGGTCTTGACATGTCCGCTCAAAGGTACTGCAGTGATGTTTTCAAAAATATCACTTTGTAAGATCATATACATATACATATATACATACTGTGGGTCTGGCTCGACTCCGAAATAGGTGTAACGAGTCAAAGATTTCATCGTACGAAAAAAAATGCATTTTTTATAAAAGTTGCTGCTTATTTTAGCACTGTTACGTGTAGAGTTTCAAAACACATAAACGTGCCCAAGAGTAAAGTGCTGTTATTTTATAACTCTCCACGTAACAGTGTTAAAATAAGAGCATTATTAACTCCGTATTTTTATTTGACTAGATATAGTCTTTATTCTTTATTTAAAAGTGATAATAAGTACTTGGCTTTTTGTAATCATCAGGAAGACTTTGTTATGGTCCCAAATCACCGCTCCGACACAGTTCCAATAATCAGCAAAATATCTGCTGATACCCATGCTTGACATCAGTGTAGAAGGGAGGTTCGACGATATTACTTATCCGCTCTTAAACTCACAAATCCGAAATAAGGTAGGACGCCACTGTGGATTCAATCTGATAATTCCTTTAAGAGGCCGCAGTCTCCCTTGAAGTCGGTAACACGTATATAATAGTTACACTTTACATAAATGGTACTAAAATAATCAAACTCAGATTTTATAACACAATAATAAACACATGAATATATGAATCAGGTCAACGAAATTCAAACATGTGCAGTTTGTAATAAAACAAAACTTCGTATAAAAATGTTAACTAAATTAGACAAAATAACAAACCACGATCAAAATATTGTTATACGAGAGTTGCTATTTATGTTATATTTCTGGCCTTGGCAACACTGACTGTTTCCAGGCGTCAGCTGACATTTCCGGTGTAAACTTTACATTGTTGAACATAACCTCAACCATAACATTTTGTCATTTGAGTGCGATTAGTGTTGTTTGCAGTTAATTGAAAAGTGCATTCCCTAGTAAAAAATGGAATTGACCCGTGAACACTTTCGTGAAATTATTTTTCATAACTTTCGACGTGGATTATCATGACAAGAGTGCAGCAATTAACTTAATACATTATATAGCGATGAAGCTCCATCCTACAGCACTGTAAAAACTGGTATAATGAATTCAAACGTGGCCGATGTTCACTCCAGGACGAAATCCGTGAAGGCCGTCCAAAATCTGTCGTAGTGCCTGAAAACATCGATGCTGTGCGTGAACTGATTAAACAGGATCGTCATGTGACATACCGTGAGATTGAGGCATCTTTGGGCATTAGTATGACTAGCATCAACAAGATATTACATGATCATTTGGCCGTAAAAAACATTAGTTCTCGTTGGATCCCGCATAACCTGACCAATGCTCAAAAGAAGGCTCTCGTCGACTGGTGCATTGAAATGTTGAAAAAATTTGCGAAAGGTGCATCAAAGGCTGTGTATAACATCTGCACAAGTGACGAATCATGGATCTACGCATATGACCCCGAAACAAAACAGCAATCAACTGTGTCGGTCTTTCAAGACGAGCCAAATCCAACAAAAGTTGTTCGCGGAAGAAGCACATCGAAGCAAATGGTTGCCTGTTTCTTTGGCATTACCGGTCATGTGGCAATAGTGGCGTTAGAGCAACGTAAGACGGTCAACTCTGAATGGTACACAACCATTTGTTTGCCAGAAGTCATTGGAGAAATTCGGAAAACTTCAAAGAAGAGGCGAATCATTCTTTATCATGACAATGCAAGCTCTCACACCACTGCTCAAACAATTGAATATTTAACCAGCCAGAAGGTCGAGTTGATGAGCCATCCACCATACAGTCCTGATTTGGCACCTAATGACTTCTTTTAATTCCCGTACATCAAAAACAAACTGCGTGGTCAACGATTTTCAACACCAGAAGAAGCCTTTTTTTGTTTCAAAACGCATTTTTTGGAGCTGCCTCAAAGAGAGTGGAAAAAGTGCTTCGAAAATTGGTTCAAAGGCATGGAAAAGTGTATCAATCTTAATGGAGAATATTTTGCAAAACAATAAAACTAGTTTTGATCATAAATACTTGTTTTTTCATTGTTAGGCCAGAAATATAAATACTAACCCTCGTATACAAGAAACTTTTAATTGGGACTCCAATAACTGTTTAGGAGCGATTGGTAGATCTCACTAGATAACCTCGCTTAGTTGATACTATAGATCGTCAACTCTATTTAATTATATTAATTAACTAAATTCTTGAATATATTTTTTAAAGAAACAAACTGACTATAAACTATCGTGAACGCTGATCTGGATATCGAACGTACTTCTGATAATAATTATTCACGATAATCAATTAATTAAATATTTTCTCAGTAATAATAATTCAGTTAAATAGAATATCATCAATAAACAAATTCAATTCCGTTACCAAACTACAGGTTATTGACCTTTTTGATTAAAACGGTGACCCAACTTGGTTGATATTAACAAAGCGTTTTAATTTTACGCAGTCAAATTCAGTATATATAAAATCATAAAACAAATTTTGAACAACTCACATAATGCAGTAAAGGACTCCTGTCTTACAAGTCTGAGGGATGCACCCAAAACTTTCTTTCACTGCGTCTTCAACTCGGGGACTTCCCCGAGGTTTACAACACGATACAACTGTGTAATTGCGAAACTTTAAGGGGATTCATCAGTTATATTTTACACTTGACGAACATATAACTTGTGTGTTTAAAATAACCGACACTTCTAAATCGTCGGTATCTGTTTGGTCCTTAATTCCGTAATTATCTTTCCAAAAGCTAAATCTGTACAGAAGTTACGAACGAAGACACACCTTTGCACGGAAACTAAACATCGAGATCTGTTTGGACCAAAATAATTTTAATCCGACGAACTGTCGATTCATTGACTCTTCACAACAATTAATTTTAATACATTATCAAGCCCATTCTCATTATTTCCTTTTGAGAAAGAAATTCGCTTCTTCAAACGACAAGAACACATTCACACACCAACTTCTCTTTGTTCTACTCTTTTGCCATCTTCTCTTTTCTTACTCCTCCGTGTCATTCCTACCACAAATTCCTGTTCAACTTTAAATGTACGGCATACCTCTAGCGGTTTTAGATAAACAACCAGACCTCATTACACTACCCATCGGCAGATGTCTCTATCCATTCTAAATCGTACAGAAAATAAAATACAAATTGATCTCATGTGAAATAACGAAAAAATATCATTACAACTGTTATAATGGTAAGAAGCAAAAGAAGAAAAAGCATCTGCAAATAAACTTGTGTTGTGGGCAGGAGTATCCAGCACATATACGAGGGCTGTTTGACGGAAGCGTGACTTTCCGCTAGATGGCGCTGATATCGGTAAATCGAAAACATTAGCATATACGTCAGTCTTTTAGAGGCTTAACCTCCAAATTTCATGTCAATCTG
>VTPC01001331.1:41215-83516 GCA_011009095.1 Ignelater luminosus
AAAAAAGGTAAACTGGCGGTTTATGTTCTTCGTAAAGCTTTTGCTTCCTAATTAATGGAAATCCTGGTAATTCACTAAAACATTTGTAAGGTAATTTTTTTATCACTAACAACATCAGATTGTGAAAATTGTCGTCCCACACTTCGGCTACCAGAAACTATCGTCAGGTTCATTTTTTGACATTATTTGATAGGATTTCTTATGCTGTTTTGAAAAATACAAGACAGTAAATATAAAATAAAATTGGTAAAGAGAACTAGATAGATGATACAGAATATTACGTTCTGTATTGTTTAAATTTGAGGAATTTTAAATTTGAACCTGAAATTAATAACTGTAAAAATGAAAGTTTGCACGGTAGGTCTATTTGATGTTTTTGACAACATATTAAAAAAGTCCCCAAATTTTATATGTCGACTTCCTGGAATTTCAGATGTTTAAGCATCTGGAGTCGTGGAAAACTGCGACCAACCTTCAAATCGATGCTACGCGTGAACGGTTGGATCCAGAACACTCAAATAAATCTCAGATAAAAGAGAGAAGGTTGGTCTATAACTTGGAGTCATAAATGACACAGACATTGTATCCGGTTTGACAGAAAGCGCCAAAATTTTACGAAATTTAAAAACAAAATCTTTTGTATACCAGATATCAAACGTATGTGTCTAAAAAAATTCTCGACGTGAAATAAGCTTTCTATAGTCCAGGGAATAGGAGCTGAAAAAGGGGCGTTTGCTTGCAAAAGATTATGTAGTTCTAATTTTTGGATATGTTGTGTGTTTTGGGATAATAGTTATCTTTTTACCAATGCATTACAAAGAAAAGGGTTTTTATTAAAAGTTGTAGAGCATTACATTTGCTACAACTTTTGTATGAAAAATGTTTTTGTAGAACGATTAGATAGATAGTCTTTTTTTATTTCAAGAGGTAATATTCTTGAAACATTGTTTTTCGCATTATCGTACAAGTACTCAGCACCTGGAAATCTGCTTGTTCTTAACACTTTGAATGGGTGTGGCACACGTCTCCCTAATTGGTTTTGGAAAAACCAAATTCTGCACTTTGTTCCAGAACAAACCAGCAATGCATGAACTTACAACCATCGTCAGGGATCCTAATATCACTGATGCAGGGAACGTATACTTCTTCATCTTCATGGTGATGACAGGGCAACAACATTAGATACTGTGGGCTATCAGATCCTCTCCAAAATTGCTACCGACAGCAAGGTAAATCTTGCAAAGCTGACGCCGACACAGGATGCTGCCATGTCTTCCGCACGTATCACCAAGGTCAGACATGGATGAGCAAAATGCAAAACCTTCTAAACTGGGGATGGAGGAAGAACAGTAAAGGACTAGTTCCTATTGAAACCGCCGGGGATCTAGTTTCTCAGTCAATATTGACTTTCATTTCCTGTCACTGCAGGAAAAGATACACTAAGACCTGCAGCTGTAGAAAGGCTGGACTCAGGTGTTCTATCATTTGTAAACACTGCTTTGGGCAAATTTGTGAAAATACAGCGGGCACTGTAACTGATGAAAATGAAGAAGACGATCCAACAACTGAGCTGCTAATAGAAAAAGTTGAAGAAGAACTGTCTGAAGCTTCGAAGCCAGAAACCATAGCTAAACGTAAAAAGTTGTAACTTTTCTTATTACTATAGTACTTGCATTATCATAATATTTCCTACTATTATAATTATAAAAATTGGCAATCGGCTCCTTCATCTCTCCCTTTTAATGTTGTTATTTCAATTGCCCATCACGTTTTATGATAATATTGGGATTTATATAAATTCAGTGATATGACATTAACATATTCATAATTATTAATAAAAGTGTATAATAAGTCAAAAAGCCAAGTTAGCCGTGTCGTCTACATGATTTGGTTAGTTTCCCAGATTATGGTTTTGACTTTTTTAAAGTGTCTGTCTAATTCAAGTTATGTAGAATAATTCATTTAAACAGCTTTACACTGCTTTCATGTACTTCAAAATTAAAATTGAACTTTCGAAAAAGGACAAAATTTATAACATGAGTGTATATATATAAATTTTTAAGATTTGACAATTTTCTCCACTGAATGTACTTCTTAAGAATCTTGTAGCCTTGTCTAACACAGACTCTCTTACTTGCTACCACTGTAGTTTAAGCAATAAGAGCTCATAGTACGCAAGAGGATCACGTAAGGCGTCTTCTTTTTAACAGTTTGGCAGTTAGAACAGCTTGAGCCTCTGCAACCTTGGCACATGCTGAAGTTTAGACGATAATCTGCATTCGCACCCTTACAAGCTCAAGAAATAAAACTTAGTAGGTTGTCTGGAACAGGTAACTAGTCGTGTAGTAAAGATAGGTACAGACCTCCTGCGCATGACTTTCAAGCCCAATCTTCTGGATTGAGATTGACGTCAAAACATTGCTTAACCTGAAAATTTATGTTTAAGTTGATTAGAAGAAACGTTTTGAGAGTATATTTTTAGTCTTAATGTACTTCTTTAGAAGCATGTTTGGAAAAAGCATTGCTCACAAGCTGCATCTTTTGGTGGTAACGTGGCTAGGTCGAATGATACCGTTACGGGCTGCTTTGCTATTGTTTGGGTATAGCGGTCAAGTTATGTTATGTAGTCTAAGGTATTCGTTTCTCCACCCCCATAAAGAAATAAAATAAATTTTTATTCGCTGCTGAGGCAATATCTCTTCGTGAATGTTGAATCTATGAAGACTTCAAAAAATGCTTTGCAGGTCAAGCCTCTGCTTGAAAAGTTTCCATGCTTTTTACTTTTCCAGCCGGTACAAAGCGGATGTGATGTCACATCCGTTAATGGTATGGAAGAAAAGAATGCAGTTGTTCAAACCGTCAAGGCTTGTGACACAACCCTGCGTTACAAGATAATGAGCTCTGGTTTAATTAAGACGCTGCTGGTTCTAGACCAGCTAAATCAAAAAATGGTCTTGGGCGTATGAGAAGGGAATTACATACACAATAAAATACCAAAAAGTATTTTACATTCACACAGGGTGTAACTTAAGTTCGTGTCATAACTTCAGGAAGTAATACTTTGAGCAACCCAAAACGTCTTAATAAACCGTGATCGTAAAACTAACCGTTTTCCAGCTACAGGGTGTTGCAATTTCATTAAATATCACAATTCTGTGAATAACTCAAAGAGTAAAGAAGATACATTCATTAAATCTGGGCAACATGTGTGACGGTTCGTTACTCGTCGTCATAATATTATTTAAATTTCCTAAAATCCCGTTAAGATTTTATTATTCTAAGTTAGTACGAGAGTGTCATAAAATAATGTGGAAGTATACTCTCGACTTATTTAAGTTAATTTCCATAATTTATTGTTCAATCTTATTTAAAATCATCCTTTGTGGAAAAATGCGAATTTTATTGTCCTACGGGAATCCCCGAATGAAGTGCCCTTGAACAGTCCGATTATAACATTTTCTTGAATATTTATTATTCTCCCGCATAAAAACTTTATTTGTGTTTAATAATTCTTTAAAAATTCTAATTTAATTCAAAAAAGCAAAACATTTATTCTACATCATTGACTTTTTCTCCAGTTAAATTTTAATCATTTCACATTTTAAAATTTGGCGAATGGGTGGGCACTTTTCTTAGGCGTGGTCCTTTCGGTTTCATCTGGAAGAAGGGGATTGCCACATTGGTGGTAATAATGTTGCAATCAAAATTAGATTTCTTCAGCGGAGTCTGCATAAATATTGTGGTAAGTAGTTTGTTTCTTCGAGTGTTGTGAAATTTTATTTTAGCCTTTGTCTTCTGTTATGGTTGTTTATGACCTGGAAAACCGAGATTTTTGAATGGTTCCCCAAGTGTATTTGTTATAGGGGTGGGTCCACTAATGGTTTTCGAAGCTTCAAGTGAAAATCTTGTCGTTTACCATAGAAAAAACAGAATAATTTGAATTTCCTCTAAATCTGAGCTAGAAATTCAGCAGAGGTAATACCACAAAGGTGTGATATACAATGGTACTGGATCAACAGTCAAAATCTAGCAAACAACATTGAATGTAGATCTTCAGAAGAATGTGATAAAGCCTGGAAATACCTATCTGTGAGTTAAACTGTATTCTGTTTTAACGTTCGGTTTGTTTTTAAATTTGTTCATACCACAAGGTGAAACTGTTGTTGTTATACTGCGATTTGGTGACATATTGTTTTTTTTATGAATTAGTGGTTATTGTTAAAATCCATTTATTTTAACAATTAAATATATT
Source organism: Ignelater luminosus (assembly GCA_011009095.1). Taxonomy (NCBI): domain Eukaryota; kingdom Metazoa; phylum Arthropoda; class Insecta; order Coleoptera; family Elateridae; genus Ignelater; species Ignelater luminosus. The sequence continues at coordinate 45,468 of VTPC01001331.1, forward strand.
CAATATTATGAATACCTATTTGTTTATTGATAATTAAGTTGTTATTATTGATGTTTATTTGTTTGTTAACCTAGTTGTTAATTGAACTAGGGTGACGTCACCTATATTTAGTGAGGATTATTTAAAATTAAAAAGGTTTTTTACTCGTGTTGAAGAGTGGCCTTCCCTTTTTATTTGTTTTTGTGTTGTTTCTATTTTTGCGATAAACATATTGACTGAATAAAACTGTATATCATTTTTTGTGTCCTATATCTTATTGATAAACACCACGTCTGTCTTAGAATTTAGAGTTTTTCTTCCAATTTAAACAAAAATGCTTTGGCGTTCAACATAGATTATCAATATCCTTAGTCTATATTTACTGTTTTTGTTGGGCTTAAGATAGAAATTTAATAACAAACCTGTGGTTTATCATAGTGATGGTAGATCCCAATTTAATTTTAAAAGTGAGATGTGTCATCATTAGCCGAATTGTTTCTAATTCATTTATTTGGTGAGTAACTTTTTAATTAGAAATAACGTTTTTAACTACTGTTACATATGTTTATCTAATAAATTGTAATGATACTTAGTATTAGCATAAATACTTAGTAAACCAATGTCGGAGATACAGAGGTACACTGGCTGTCCAAACCCCAGTTCGCTTTTTAACTGAAACTTTATTTATAGCAATTACATAAAAAAATTTTAATGTTTAATTTAAGTAACTTACTTTTAAAAACTTGATAAACTGCTACTTATTATTTACCTGCTTCGAATTAAAACATCATCACGTTAGATAAATCATTTTTTTTTCTCAATTATTTAAAACGACTTTTGTTTCACACGCAGGTGTAGATCTGCTATCCTCTTAGCAAGAGACATACAGCTTGGTACAAAGTCTCTCACATGCAGAAAACCTATAAAGAAATACGCTATTATAGCAATATTCAAGTTAAGGATAAAAAGAACACTATCAAAATAAAATTACAATAATAACTAAAAGGTGGAAAATATGCATTTGCGTATAAGTTTGCTTATATGCAGAATAAAAGTTTCCAGATATCTATACGAATTAGGTCACGAAGAGTCTATTTATCTCAGTTTTATTTAGCATATTTTTGCATATTTAGCGAAGGTAGTGCATCAATGCATATGCATATTTGCTATAATCGGCGAATATTAAATGCTTAGTTTTAGATTTTTGTGTTTACAACAAGCCCAGAAAAAAACTTTCTTCTTAAAACGCTTGTGCAAAACTTGCTAAATTATATCAAATAGGAGACCAGAAATTCTAAAAAATAAAGTATTTCTGACCCTACCGCAGATGTTTTGCAAATTCTAGGTAAAAACTGTAATGCTTGCGTACAAATACGTTTTCATTTGTTGATGATTGATAGGTATTATAAACTGCCTGCGCGTACAGGTTTTTGCCATTGCATTTTAATTGCAACTAGTGGTAAGTATCAGTAATTACACCGAACTGTGGTATTACCTACGTTACGTTATGTTCTTGACAATTTTGCTCGATAATTTCCAATTGTCTTTCAGTTCGTAAATGATCAAGAATCAAGTCATTTTATTTTGCATCTTGGTGGAGTGTACTTGTTAGTTTACTTTACTGTGCCATGCCGAAAATTGGAAAAGCTACTGCTGAGCTGCTTAGTGAATTGGACACAAATGGAAAAATTATTTTTTGTCGTATATGTTCGAAGAAGATAGGTTGTATTAGTGCATATATCTATTTATAATCGCATATTAAGAGCATATTTTGCATGTTTTTTAGTGCATATAATTTGCATATTTCAGAGTTTTATAGTGCACATTTTTCCGCGCTCTAATAATAACTAAAATTATTAACTAACTAAGGATATAGTTAATATGACGTATAAAAATCTTTGATCCATTCTATCTACTGCTTTTAGTTCTTTCTAAGAATCGCTGCTTGTGACAAATATGTAAGTATTGTGCCTTATATTTAACAAGAATATTTAAATATTTAACCGGTAGGGTCATGATTGTGTATGAAATTTAGAAAGACCATTGATTAGACAATAATGAAACAATGATGAGCCGTTTGGACAATTTATTTATTATTTACCGCTGTATTTCTCAACTGCCGACGTTTCGGTGATCTGGATTTCTATCTCTTCTTCGGGGCTAGATAATAAAGTCGTAAACGTTAAATTTTTGTTTTTTGTGAAAATTATTAATTGATAAATTTATAATACATTTCAGATTATTTGTAATGATAATAAATACGACTGAGTGCACATATTGTAATATTAAAATTAATTTAAAAACTGAACCTAACCATGATAAGAGCATAATAAAAATAGTACACAGTAGCGTGGTATACTTAGTAGGGGCTAAAAAAATCAGTACTGTCCTGAGAGAAAACTGTAGAAAATGGTCAGCTTACTTTTGTACTCACCAGCACAGTATCCTCATTAAGTGTATGAGCAAACTAAATTTAATATAAAATTTTATCTCTGGTGTGTTTCGATATACATATTTCTCGACTTCAGATCTCTTAAAGAAAGAAAATGAAACTCAAAGTTCTCTAGTATAATCATGATAAGGATCTCATTGTTTTATGAATAACCTAAACGAAAACCTTTGCTGCACTTTTCTTAGCTTTAGAATTTTGTTATTAGATGGTAAATACTTAGCTAAGATCTCCATAACACTTTAGATCATTTAGATCTTCTGATTTCACAGAAATACTTCTCAACGGCATATAACCTAAGTGGTTTGAACTAGGAACACTCCACTGCCTTTCCGTTTTAATTCAACCCTGTTGATAATCTACAACAAATACTAAGTAGTATAAACTATTAAAATAATCTTTGTTTAAACAAACAAACACAATACTAACCGTATTGATTAAAGTTTTGAAGTTATGCTTACCCTTTTCATAAAGAAGAAATAGAATAATCAGTAAATTAAGAAATTGTTTCACTTTGCAATGAAAAGCTTAGTAGCGAAGCGGTTTCTTTCCTTTCCTGACATCTTGAAACTACTCGACTACTCCCCTCACCTTTCTCTAAGAACCTTTGTTTGTGGTATTTTAATAGGAAAGTATTTAATATTCATAGAACGTTTTCTTTAAATAGGACACAATTTCTGACGTGTCACCTAGTAACCTATTTATTATATTTTAATTATTCACCAATTGATTAGTATTAGAAATTACAGTTTACCTCACGCTTTAGTTCCATAAACGAGAATAAAACATTCAAGATTCTGTGCGGCTGGATACGTTTCTGAGTAGTAAGATATAATTTGAAAAATTTAAATTCTTCAAGAGCGAATTTCTCTCATTACTGGTAAGTACCTGTTTAACAGTTATTTATTTTGTATTTTGGGAAAAAATGTCAAAGTAAGATTTTGCTTTAAGATGTAGTCTTACTCTTTACTTCTGTATAATAGTGAACCAAAATACTAAATTTGTATAAAATTTTGTTAACTTAATACTTCGGAAATGAGACAATTTTTACCATAAATGAAATACAAGCAAATATAGAACATTGCTGGAATGACCTGAATGAAGTGCAACTAACACTTTTTGCATCTGATTTTGTACAAGTAACAGAAAAAAATGTATTGCTTTTTATTAAAAGATAAAAATTACCTTTTCACACGAGTGGTTTGTATCTGGTTTGTAAGTGTATCTTCACAAATATAGATGTTACAGGTCGGGGCGTTTCAATCAAGCAGACTATATGTTACGATTTATGAACTATCCTGTGCATGTACCATCATAATGTGAGACTTTAAAATATAAACTTGACGTGTCTCAGCAACTTTGCATTATTGTTTTAATTAATTTAGCTGGTGGTTAGCACAATTCATCTAAATACTCTTTCCTTTTCTTCCGGAAAATCTTTCACGCAACATAAACGTGTCAATGCCCTAAAGTGTTATCTGAAGTACTTTATGAGGACAATATTCAATATTCTTGTTTTTAGATTGTTTCTTATAAATAATAAATCATTTCTAACGGGCCAGCTAATAACATATTTATAAAAAACGTCTTTCCACTGTTTACAGTAGAGGATATTTAAAATTCTACGCTGTACAATAAATGTTACTGTGTAATTAGATGCAATTATATATCTAAGAACCTAAATTTATCGTATACGCATAGTACCAATACGTCTTTAATTATGTAAAACGAAAAAAACATTCAGAAAAAACTTGTCAGTCATAACTGTAGAATGAAAATCAAACAACGTTTTTTCAATTACCAAACCAGCAAAGAATATTGCAAAAATTCCAGGAAATACTAAAATACAACATTGGTAAAATTAAGTTCTAGTTTAATTGCTGCAGGTACGTAAATTAATTAATTTTATTGTTGTACTTTCGATGTTGCCATAACTCTTCGTTTACTGATTTTGGCTGTCACAGTTATATAAATTTAATTGTTTATTTTTTTGTTCAACTTTCTCTGTAATTAGTTATTTATGTAACAAGTGCATAAATATCATACTTACTTCTTTTACAAATGAGAAGTTATGTAAGTAGAAAAAACTAAGAAAAATAATTAAAAATATGTAACAACTCACGGAAATACAATAAAACACAAAATTATTTAGTAGCATAGTTTACCAAAATTTAGACTGCATTTGAGTAAAATAAGTAAATCAAACTTTTTCGCTCTTTTTCTAAGCGAATGTAGTACGAGGGTGGTCTGAAAAGTTTCCGACCTCAACGTGAAGATGGCAGCACTCGTAAATAAAAGCTACTGAATTTTGTTATTCATCTGTTGACAGTTACTCACCAAAGTTGCAACCATTTTGGACGCGCAGTTTTTATGTAACAGTCGTTTGAGTAAACTGATGTGAATTTTTTTGTGAGAATTGACAAAATCGAGTATCGAGCTGTCATTAAATATTTGTTTTTGAAAGGCAATACGCCTTCGCAAATAAAAGATGAGTTGGATTCTGTGTATCTGCACCATCATTTACCACAGTGAAATTTTGGGCTGCTGAATTTAAACGTGGCCGTAAGAGCTCGGGAGACGATGAACGTTCGGGACGTCCAAAAACTGCAACTACCGACGAAAACATCGCCAAAGTTCACCAAATGATGCTAGCCGACCGCCGAATTAAAGTGCGAGAGATAGCAGAGGTTATAAACATGTCAAAAGAACGTGTTTGTCACATATTAAATCAACATTTAGGCATGAAAAAGCTGTCCGCGCGTTGGGTGCCGCGTTTGCTCACGTTAGACCAAAAACGTGTTCGAATGAATATTTCCAACGCTCTTTTGGCGCAATTTAGGCGAAATAAATCCGAGTTTTGGCGCCGATTAATTACTGTAGATAAAACTTGGATACACCATTATACGACCGAAACAAAAATACAGTCCAAACAGTGGACTGCAAAGGGGGAACCGGCTCCAAAAAAAGCAAAAACTGTTTTTTCGGCTGGGAAAGTGATGGCGACTGTTTTTTGGGATAGTCATGGAGTTATTTTAATCGATTATCTTCAAAAAAGAAAAACCATTACAGGAGCATACTATGTATCATTACTTGAGAGGCTGAAGGCAGAACTTGCGAAAAAACGGCCACATTTGCAGAAAAAGAAAATCCTGTTTCACCAAGACAACGAACCGTCTCACACCTCAGCGGTTGCCATGGCGAAAATCCACGAATTACGGTTTGAACTGCTTGACCATCCGCCTTACTCACTAGATCTAGCCCCAAGCGACTTTTTGTTGTTCCCTCATCTAAAAATTGCGCTCGAGGACAAAGATTTTCGTCAAATGAAGAGGCAATCACCTTCGTGAACAATTATTTTGCAGAGAAAAATGCCGAGTACTATTTGGACGGGTTACAGAGATGGGAGCATCGCTGGGAGAAGTGTGTAGAGTTACAAGGAGACTATGTTAAAAAATAAAAAAAAATTTTCAGAAAAAATATCTTGTATCTTTGTTAGGTCGGAAACTTTTCAGACCACCCTCGTATTTATGCAAAGAAAGTAGTGAAATAAAGTACAGTTTACTTAAATGTCGCAGAAAAAACTTTTCCAGTATTGTTTTTTAAACATCTACTTGTGCTTGAAGGACATTTTCTATATTTCAATCAAAAAATATTTACCTCATATGTACCAATACAGTATATACAGGGTGCATTCAGAATGACTGCATCAAATTCGGAATCAGAAAACTAAATAAGTACATGAGTTTTTTGTCAGAAATCTATAGTTTTTAAAATATGATTAATTAAAAGGTTTTAGAGCTAACGAGCTGCTCGATGATCTATTTTTATTTTGCTAGTGTTGCTAGTGTTACAATGATTTCATAAAACTGTTTTGTCTTAATTAATAAAGACAAAAAAAATTTCACTAAATATTAGAAACGTTAATGACTTTGCAATGAAGAAGTTTTCATCCAAGTAATGTCAGAGTTTCTTCCTCAGTTTGTAAATGTACAATGTGTACATATTGTGCACCATTTTAATTACACCTTTTAGATAAACCTCTCGAAGTGATTCAAAAGGAATTTCAAAACAAAAAAAAAGTATTGTAACATAAGAGGATACGGTATCAGTACAAATGAAGAAACAACTGATAAAATATTTAGACATAGTATTATTATGTAAAACTATTTAAATCAAACCATTAAGAAGAGGTTGTAATGTCATTTGAAACGTTGCATACTCATCCGGCTTCTGTTTTAAATTCCATTTAAACATTTTCATCTTGTAAAAATTAATTTTTTCATTTTGTATAAATCCATTCATCAAATTACTTATTTTGCCAAAAGAATATTTCTTTTCAAGGTTCGTCGAGCTTTAATTACCATAAATACGTGCTTTTATAGTCAAAAAGTGTCGGATCTTCGACGCCAGGCCTGTCTTGTTTCCTAAAACTTTTTATTTTATAAGGACGGTTGTGAACGTCCGAGTACATATTACAATGTACCAACATGCTGTGGAATTTTCCGTTCATCATATAGCTGTTAACGTATTCGTTTGGTTCCTAGGGTGAAGTAGACTCTACTTAACCCTTTGGGTCATGTTTATTCTGACCGACGCGCTGGGCAAACTGCAAAGAAAGCAATTCTGCTGCGAGCTTTCAAAGTGCAGAGGTACTAGCGAGCTTTTGACACCATAAAAACTATTTTGCAGGTTCCTTTTGGTTAAGAGTTGGTGTTTAGTAAAACTGTAATTGTGAATTTCATAAACGTTCTTTCGAGACGGATCAGAGATTTTTAAAACTTGCAGACATCTAGCCACAGCCTGTAAATTTAGTTTTCGTGAGAGCAATCTAATTGCGGAACTTAGACCGGAGTCACCGGGATCGTAAAAAGTGTGTGTGTAGCCCCTCCATCTGAGTTTTCTTTGGACTCACTCGAAATACATTATTCAGTTAAATATCTTGCGAGAAAGTGCCCCCCGTACTGCTGTTGTAAGGAAAAACCTCTTTTGTTAAATAATTTCGTATCATCTCCTATATACCTGAATACCGCAATAGACACTGTGTTGTGATTAAAAATAAATTTTTTTAAGAAGAATCTCAAGAACGTTCTAATTTAGTTAATGCAGACGTGCTTACAAGTGTTTGCGTTATAAATTCGACTTGGAGCGACCAAGCTTCGATCGCTTAAAATGGACCATCTGAAACCCCTAGCCAATATCAATTATTACCCTGAGAAACCCCTTCTGCACCCAAGTTGGTGAACTCCGAAAGAAGCCCAGGAAATTAGTATGTAAGAAACTTATTACGCGATTAATTCTATTAACGTTAAACGATTAACTCACAAGTTTTGAAATAATCTTCAAAAATTTAAATTAAAAGATATAACAATTAATTTTTGTAAAACGAACGTACGCAGGTAGAATTAAGTTTTAATTATTTGTTTTCTTTTATGCTAAATTAAAAGCAATTATTTGAGTAAAGTCATTTAAATCTTAAACAACAACTTCGGAAATTCATAAGTTTTGTGAACCAATTTGTTGATAAACTTATAAACTTTAGTTTACTTAAAACGCATTTTATTTGTTAATTGAATGAACATTTAGTCTTCTCACATTTACTTTGATTTTTCTCCTTTTGGGTAGAACAACAATATTTTAACCATTTATATACGTTTTAGTGTTTCGTTGTTTGTTTTTTTTTCTTTGCATTATTGAATTAATAAATTAAAGTTCCTTTTTGTGCTTTATTGAAGTACATCTATAAGGGCTTTTATTTGTGTATTTGTTATTTGTTGGATCCTTATTAGAAGAGCTGATGTAAATAAATTACTGCGTTTGAAATAAAAATTTTAGCTTGTAATATCCGTGCTTATGAGTGGCCAGCAGGTTCTAGATTGTTGTATATATTTAATATTTGTTTGATAAGTGAGGATGCATCAAGTCGATCACCCAGTAAAATTTTGTGGAATAAGCATTTACAAAATCAGAACGTTAAACAGTAAATTTTGAGTATTTTGGTAAATAAAGTGTCTATTGTAAACAATTCAGGTAAGTCCATATACAGGGTGTTATTTTGTAAAAAGCCCATATACAGGGTGATATTTTGTGAAGAGTCCATATACAGAGTGTTATTCCCCGAGGCACTTACATACAGGGTGTCAGCCTACGAGACGCTGCGTGGGTTGGCGTATGGTTTCCTTTTGACTTTCAGCTTTTGGCGCCCTTAACTGTTACTATCCTTAAGACTTATTTAAAATTTCTGGAAGTGTGAGCTTTTATCTTTTTGTTTAAGGTAAGTTTAGCTTGAACCACACCCATTTTCGGCTTGGAGCTACGAAATTTTCCGTCATCCGTAACGGGCATTAGGTCTATTTTTTAGGTTTTACCGTTACAAGGTATGAAATTATTTCTAAATATCCATATTTGATATTAATTAGTAGCTGTTTCTCTGTTGATTATTTGAATAAAAAATGGCTGATAATTTTAATAAACAGACATGCCTCAAGTTTACTTTGAAAGCTAGAAGAAAAACATAAAAACCGAACATTACACCATCGGCATCGTAATTGTCTGCACCTGAATTTATTGGAAAAAAAATAGCAGATCCAAACTGCTCAGTTGGTTTTAAAACAGCCATCTTTTCTTAATAGCTTTTGTGTATATTTCAAAAACTTTATTATTCATTTAGTCCTATAGTGAAGACAACAACACTTACAGCGGCGTCAAGACTGCAGACAAAGTGACTCCCATTTATTTACGTCAGATTTTCTATTTATTTTTGGACGTTTTGAGAGAAAAAAGCAAGAAAAGCACGATACAGTTAGAAACACGCAGAGACTACGCGAAGATTACATCAGAAATCGTAGCTCTTTAAGTTCTTCTGTTAGATATTAACAAACTTGGAAAGAAAGAAAAATCTCAAATTATACAAAAAGAAGAATATACAGGGTGATTTAAAAAAATTGCTGATAACGTTACCACTGCAACAAATGTGAAGTAAAGATTTGTTTTCTTCTGTCATTTAATAATATACAATTTATTGAAGGTGTAATAATAAATAAAATAGCTAGAATCTTGTATTTTTTATAAAACTATTAAACTAACACTATTTTTTGTCTATAGTTTGAAAATGCACTACATATAAACTCATGTACTTAAGATTTTACGAAAAATGAGTAATTTCTATCGTTGAATAATAACAGTAGTATAATTTAATAATAACAGCAACAAAGACAGAAAACACTTTCAATTTATTTTTGTCAGTAGGCAGTTTTCAATAATATCTAACAAATAGGGCTCATAAATTAGTTACATTGATTACTTTACAGTTAAGTAATCTAACCCTTTTCTATTGAGATTTTCCTGGTTAGTGCAATTGCTTGGATGTGCAGCATCTCCTTCTTATTTGACATTTTGTGTCTTATTTATCCTATTAGATTTATACTCCTGTGATTAGTTTTGTTTGTATTTTCATTTCTTGATAATGTACTCTGAACGCTGCAATTCCAAAAGTGGTCCTCAAAGAATTGCCGTTGGTTTTTGTCAGAGCGTCCTGAAGTCCAGCTCTACTCACCTGTTGGTATAAGTTTTTTTGTGAACTTGAACTTCACTTCGGAACTTTAATTAGTTAAATTTATTAGGTAGTTCTATTTAAATTTTAAAGGTATTTTGCATCAACTTAATTTTTTATTTAAATTGGATTTTTATTATCATAGAGGTTTTATATTATACAGTGTGTTATTTAATGTTATGTACTTATTTTAATGGGTAATTTTAAGCCAATTCTAAGTCTGAAAAGTTCATATAAATGTATGTTCTAAAAAAATGCTTCGTTTTAGATATACAGGGTGTTGAAGTTTTATTTTTTTTCGGTTCTTTGACAAATTGTCAGAACACTAGATAAGTATAAGCATTCATTAAAGAAGAATCAAAACGTTTCCTTAGCAACGAACAAAGCTAACTTAATTTTATGTAAACGGTTTTTGCTTAGAAACAAGTTGCAGATATCCATGTAATGTGTAATTTCGGTAATTTTTAAATTATTGTCTTAAAAACGGTAAGCTGTACGAAAAAAAATGAAAAAGCCTTTATTGTTTATAATTGAATGGTAATAATTAATAGCTAAATAACACTTTTGAAAAATCAGTGACGTAACAATTTTTTCGTGAAAATTGTATCGGAAGCTAGCCATACCTATGCCACTAATTAAATTTAAAAATAATAGTTTCAGGTCAAAGAGTGTGTTTTTATACCATAAAAATCTATACTAGAATTTAGTGTAATATCACAAGCGGTTTTTGAGATTTTTGGTAAAAACCGAAGAAAAATAAAACTTCAACACCCTGTATATCGAAAACCAAACATTTTAGGACATGCATTTATATAAACTTTTCGACTTAGAATTGGCCTAAGAACCACCCATTAAAATAAGTACATAACATTAAGTAACACCCTGTATAGTTTTTATATCAACTTATACAAATTCTACATGCAGCAGAATAAAAAGTTTTTTTAACAATTGTATAATTGCAGATTTTACAAACTTCATTTTTAAATAAATTTATTCTTGTTAAAATTTATACGATCACTTGATCCAATTTAAACGTATTAATTAATTTTTTTAGAATTCAATTTGTTTGAAGTGTAACTTTGTTCGTTATTAATATCTTAACTATATCGTATTGGGTTCCAATGATTAATTATTTACTAAATTATGGGTCTCAATAGCTTGCGGGTACCTGGATTAATTTAAAGAATATCTTTTATAAAATTATGCTTTTTCTAAATTTTTTAGTATGATATAGCATAATGATGAGTTTTTGTGTCAAATAATACTGCTTGAAAAACCCTTACTGTTTTACATTTTAAGCGGCAAAAAAAAAGAAAGAATCAAATTAAAAACAGATTTAACGCCTTTTTATAAGATCATAGTAAAATTGATCTCAACAGTATAAATCATCTTTCAAACTATACGATTGTTTTTATTTCCTTCAAACTCACCTTATAATACTCTCTATAGTGTGTACTTTTCTATTATTATATATTTTTATTATTATACAGTGAGATCCAAATAAATTAATTTTCTATCTTAATAAGCGTGTAAACGAAAAATCTTGAAACACATAAATTTTTAATTTTTTGACACTAGAAAATAACCCCCCACTTTAACCCTCTTCTAAGAGGCAACAACACTCTATTTTATTTAAACTCATGTGGTACCCCATTTCAAATAGCATTTAATTACCTATTTAGCAATGTAGGTTTTTTTAAGTTTCGATCACTCATTAACAAGAAAATACAAAAAAATAATTTATCCGTTATATTTGGACCTCGCTGTATTAATTATAGACAAAGATTTTTTTTTGGAAGTTACTATGACTCTCAAAGCAATGACATACGGGTTGTAATATCATTTCAAAATATTGCATACTTATCCGAGTTCTGCTTTGAGTATTGTTTTAAAAATATTCATTTAATATAAATTTATCGTTTTATCTTGTTTTATAGTGTTTAGCACGTTATTTATATTGCTAAAAGATATTTTCGTCAAGGTTTTATTATTAGAAATATTAGCGTATGTGCTTTATTTCAATTTGAAATCGTCTTACAGGAGTCTAAACATTTTCTAGTTACCAGTTCGTAAAAAATTCTGTTGACACTTCAGCATTTTATGTTTAAGAGGCAGCATGGTTCGTACTCGAATCACGAGCGTTCGTAACTTTCCGCAGACTCTATGTTTGTTCAGGTTAATATCGATAATACAGTGTACAACCAGCTTTTTTATTATTTAGAAATGTTTAATGCGTCAAATGTTTTAACGTTTCTCAGGGAGTCCAAACTAGAACACCGAGAAGTGCGGTTGTTTCCGCGTCGAGCCAGCCTCGGGCTCGGCGTCGTTCTTCTAGTCCCGTTGTTAAAAATCAAGTCTTATCGTGGGCTTAATTTGTGGTGCTTTTCGTACGAGTAAAAAGGGATAATCCTTAAGTAGAGGTATTTTGCAATGAGTTGCTGTCCAGTAATTAGAACCGTACCGTTTAGCAGCTAGGATATAAAATTTTCTTCTGATCACCGTAGTGCATTTCCTGATGGAGATCACCTGTTTTGTTTCGTTGTGTTCGACCGAGACTCCACTATCTTCGTTATATTCATTTCTTCTTTAGCATCTACTGGAAAATAGTTATTCTCTTCGTTAAATTGAAGTTTGTGTTTTGTAAAAATTTAAATGGTTAAAAGTTTATTGTGACCGTAATCACGCCTTCTCGTCGTTTCATTTTGTATAAATTTAACTTTCGTTAACCAAGAACGTTGATGGAACTCAAGGGACCTTCTGACTAGAGTAAGATAGATAATCTTTTATGTTACATATTTGTTCGTATCTTATTTATTGTCGTTTTGTTGAAATGTTTTGAGTATTTAACGTAAAATGATTAATTTCTAAATGATAGGTAAAGTAGCTTTATACTGTAACCTTTTTACCGAATAATTTAGAGCTATATCAGGTTGTTTAAATTTTACGTTAACCTTTTGAATCTTTGAAATATTTAATGCGTTTACTTATGTTTAAAATTCATAATGGTTTTAAATCATTTTCAACTTTGTTTTACGAAATATTTATTCAATAATTTTTTTGTGTTGTAAAAATTTCTAAAGGCATTTGTTAAACGGGTCCTTTAGATCCAGTTTCATGTAATATTGTCATTCTTTTATTTGATGTTTTGTAAAGCATTAATTTCTTTATTCAATTATATCATTTTGATCTATATTTTTTTAATACAGATGTTTCTTTTTATTCCAAGCATGAAAATAAACTCATGTAGTTTAACTTTAGTGTTCTTATTTATACAAGCTTTGTTTTGTTCTATAAGCTACATATCTTTGGATACCGTATGAATAGAATCCTGACTTCTAGTAACAAAGACATTATTTGATTTTGTGTGTAAAGTATTATTTATAGTTTTGAGAAACGAGAGAGAGGCTGGAGATTTATAATGTTTACTTTATATTTTAAGTTACGGAACCAATGTAGGTTTCCCGGTAAGTAAAGAGAATACAATTCGACCTCAGGACATGATTCTAAGTCTTTATATACAGGGTGATATTTTGAGTGAACCCTATATACAGGGTGTTATTTAGAAAAGATTCCATATGCAGGGTGTTAGCCTACGAGAAGCTGCGTGGGTTAGCCGATAATTTCTTTCTTCTATTTTCAGCTTCTACGCCCTCTAGATATCTTTTTTCGAGTTTTAATTGAAACTTAAGCTTTAGGTTTAGGTAGAAACATGATTATTTGGGTTATTTACTATCTTTAACCTCCCCCATCTTCAACTTCGAGCTGCGGGATTGAACATATTTCGATTTCTGGCTTATACGCCCGCACTATGATTTAAATGTTCTTTCTTTTTGCAAATAGAATTAATTATTTTAGAAGACCCAATGCTGATTGTCCTTTACTTACCCTTACATAGAGGTATGTAATCTGGTCGAGATGTACTCGAATAACTCTAAATTCGATATGTTCACCAAGATTCCCACCGATCTTTTTGCAACCACAACTAGCACAAAGCATCTTAACCGCATGATTCATAACTCAAGCTTATCTGGCGTTGCTGTTTGGATTTCTTTCAAACTCAGATTGTAGAGACCTTTCCGAAGTCATTAAATTTTTCCAAACTCAAGTTTTTCCTAATGATAAATAGGCGCTGCGTATGCAACTTATGATATAAATAATTTATTGTAACACTATTTGTTTAACAGAACGCAGTACCTTACGTTAATAAAGTTAGAATGTTTATGCCGCAATCACTGCAGGATCTATTCTAACTCAAAAATAATTTAGCATATACGAGTATGTTGACATGTAACTATAATACGTTTTATTTTTTTGACAGACCTACGGTACCAACTGTCTGAAGTATGGACACAACAGAATCAAAATCCGTAACTGCTGAAATATCACCTACCTTAAAGCTACCGTTTGCAGGACTACACATGCTTGGTCTGTTTTCTAAAAATAAAACAAGGAAGTTTATCCTAACTACATTTTATACTTTATATTTAACTACGCATTTGGTAATTGCCACATTACAGTTTATAAACATTACAAAAGACGTAACTCAATATGTCATTAACCTAGAAACGGTAATTGGGATACCTCAGGTAAGTAAATATAAAGGTTTTGTTATTCCTAAATATTTATAGTAAGCAGTTTAATAAACTTTACCTTTCCAAAAAATAATACCTAATAATTAATTATTTGTTGACTTGTTGGTACAATCTTTTGCATAAATAATGGCGCAATCCATTGTTTTAAATAATGGATTTATCAAATACATAAAGTCTAATTTCGTATAATTTATCCAAAATCTTTATATACTTTGTGAAATTGTATAATACGTCATTTTCCTCCACCCTGTATAATAAAAACCATTATTATTATCAATATTATTTATTATTATTTTTTTCTTCAACAGAAACAAATTGTAACACAACAGTTTTAACTTTTACAGATCGTTGGGAAGATAATTACTTTGGCCTACCAAGAAGAAGACTTGATAAGGCTCATCTATAAAACCAAACAGTTTTGGAGTGTTAACGAATGCAGTAAATCAACTAAGACAGAAGTCAACTTAATATATAATTTAATATTCTTAATGCAAAAACTCTTCTGGTTTGTATTGGTATTATGCATATTGCTTGTGATTTTATTTTCTTTCGTTGGAAACAAGCTACCTACAGGAATTTGGACATTAGAAGGTTATGATACACTGTACCATATTATGTTTGTTGTGGCACAGTTCTCAATGGCAGGTTCTGCAATCCTTCTCTGCTACTGTGATTGTTTACTTTTGGCCTTCTATGCAGAAATGATAATTCAGTTTAAAATTCTTGCCTGTCATCTAAAACATTTTACAATAGATGGTAATAGTATCCAAGAAAAAGAAATACATTATAATAACAAACTGAGAAAGTACTACTGTCAACATACTTTCTTGTTAACGTAAGTAGTACAATACATGTTATATATTATTATCTAATAGATACGTATTTACAGATTTGTGAATGATTTTCAAAGCGTGTTTTCTTTATTACTGCTGGTTGAATACATTACAATATGTCCATTGGCTTGTTTAGAAATATACGCAGCAACTGAGAGGTAACTGTATTTCAATAAAGGCCATTTAATTACTTTAAAGTCAGTATTTCCAGAGGTAGCTAAACTCTCGAAACATGTTCAGACTACCTTCATTCTTACCTTTTCCCTTAATTGATAGCACTAGCGTAAAAAAATCCATCGACATTAAAGAATAGAATTAATTTGATCGGAGATAAAATAATCGAACTACAGGAAGATGAATTTGGTCAAAAATTTTGGTCGAAAATCAAAGCTGTTATTCAAGTTTGTGAAAAATAGAGAGTAGGTACTGCTTTCTAAATCTACTGAAATAGTAGAAAATTATTTACGTTTCTTTGGTGAATGCATCTTGTTCACTGTTAATTTTGACAGATCTGTTGTTTGCACGTATTTTTTGGAATTGATAATTTACTGTTCTTTATGGTGAACAAGAGCGCAGAAGAATTAATGTTGGATGGATTTTTACGATGCAGAGAGAAAGAATATAAACAGAAGTTGTAGTGAAGTATGCTGAGTATAGAAAGCTTTTTTTTTATTTTTGTCCAAATGCAAAAAATTCAATCTTCTTAATATCGATCTTATGATTTTTGATCTCTGAACTAGATTTAAAAAATCTTAGTTTGTACATCTTATGAGTAGTAACTATGATGAGTAGAGATTATGAGAATCACTATTATATAGTAATATTGTTTTTGTAGTTTTAGATTGTAGGAAGCAGTATAGAATAATAATACTTTGGACTAAGTTTGCTGTGTAGAATGATAACTATTATGTTTTAGTTCTGTACCTCAAGTGATAATAAGACATTTTATAATTTTTGCAATTCTTACCGTTCAGTTGATATTCTACTGTATACCTGCAAATTACTTAGCAAATGAGGTAAGCATAAAATAGGAAAAACTAAGCAAACAAGAAATCGCTTAATGTTGTCATAAGATTAAGATTTTATGTGTGTATTGCCTTTAATATCTTGCTTTGCTACAATGTCTAATTTAAATAGTGACTAATACCCACCCCTTTTAGGCAATGGCAATTTCAGATGCAATTTATTCTTCAAACTGGTACCATAATTACCTTCCATCTTTGACAAAACCTATTTTACTCATGATTCGAAATTCTCAACGAGAAATAACAATAACAGCGGGTGGTATAATTATCATAAATGCAAGAACTGTCCTAAATGTAAGTATTCAGGAAAGGTATCGATACGTGTAGCTCAATATATTTTAAATCTCAGGTACTTAAAATAGCTTGGTCTGCCTGTACAGTTATTAAAGGTATGAAATAAAATAGAAGCAACCTTATTTTAATGATGATGAAGTAGTGTTTTGTCACAAATGGGCACAGCTACACAAAACTACAGTTCTTCAAAGTTGAAGATATGGGGATATTAACACTTTTCCACCAATTGCTTGTTTTGTAAAAATTGTTGTATACAAATTACGAAAAGAAGAGCTTAAAGTTTATATTTGGTAGTGACTCTGAGAGATTTGTTTACCTTTTTCTAATTCCACAATGACACAAGCATAAATCTACTGCTGTATTTGTAGGGAATGCACTTGCACAATCAGAAATGTAATATAACCTTGTAATTTTACACATAAATAAAGTTTTATGGTAGTACTAAATATCTAATTGTAAGTTAAAACATCTCTCTCTTTTTCCAATATCTTTTATAGAACTTTAGAAATCTCTTAACTGCATTCTATAGTTTAAGATGGATTTTTGGTTTATCAGAACGATAATGAACGACAATATTAAAAAAGAAGCTTCAAAAAGAAATATTCCATGGGAAAACATAAAACAGCAAGCATTTGACAGAAAAAGATGCAGAGAAAAGGTCCAGATGAATTAACAAAACTCGACCCCATCAGCCTCAACACCTCACGGTAGACGAGGCAAAGGATTAAGTAAGTATGTAAGAATGATAAGTGTTCAAAAATACTTCTACTTAGAAAAATCTTACCAAAGTTGACTAACTTATGTATAGTCACCGGCCGACAATAATAATTTGTATTTAGTAATAAATCTTAAAGATATAGTTTTCTGCATATATTTTAAAATTAAGTACAATCTGTATAGACCCCAAGATGTTATCCATTCATTGGATGTTATTCATTTACAACTTTAACTTTGTCGTTAAGGCGAAACTTTGCCTTTGTTTGAATAAATGGTTCTTGTTAAGTCAGTTATTTCCAAAAACTCAAGATCTATACAGAAAGCTGTACCATAGAGTGTAGACAGTTTATGGAGATTTTAGGCACCTTAAATCATTCAAACTCAATCTGTTGACAAAAATATTTAAACAACAAACTTTGGTATAGTGTGCTATGAAACAAACTAATATCTTTTAAGTGTTTTGGTATAATACATTCTTTGCCCCCTAGAGCCTGTTTGTAAAATAAAAGATAACTGGTAAAGTCGGCGGTGAAACGGTACTGAGGAGACTAAGGAGTTCTTAAGATCTTTGCATTGATTATTATTGGTTGTCAATCTAGAACAGATATGCAGATGAAACAGTCTTCCAGGAGAAGATTTTTAACGTCCTGGTGGTGAAACAAACAAACAAAATTACATCTGTTCCGACATCGACAGTCAGGCGGTACTAAGTGCGGCCTGCTCAGTCAAAACAATAAAATCTCTTGTTCAAGAATGTACGGATGCTTTACTGGGTTCCCAAGCAAAGCAGGATTTACTAGAACAAGAAGGCAAATGAAATCACCAAGACTTAAATTCAATAACACCTGCTTAGCACTGGAACCCTTTCTGGGAATCTGAGCAACATATCACATTAGCCTTGAATGCATAAGCTAACAAGACTCAGAAGACAAGTTGGTCAAAAATTAGTGTTCGTGGTCAAGAGGCTAAAGATTATGTAACCGATATTAATTAGTCAAAGTTGAACTGTCTAATGGACAAGATCCAGACGACAGTAGAACATATTTGTCGCAACATACTTGAAGGTTAGATTAGTTGATGGCTTTATTGAAAAAATTCATTTATCCTAACCTTAATAAAGCGCATACATAATCAGATCATCGCATTTTAAAGAAACACCTGTCGACTATAGGTATACTCGTAGAAGAAGAGCCCAGCACGCTCTAAATGTGGAAATAGCAATAAAACGTCGTTTTACTTGCTAGGGGAATGTAAAGGATTATGAGAAGCTGATACTTAAGATCTTCCAGGCTGTTTCCCTAGTAAGGGAAAAGTTAAGTACTCTTTACTGAACTGGTATCCTCAATTTGGTACGGGAGTCAGGTAGATTTGGGCCACGGATAATAAACTAATACTAATCTAATCCCACTACAAAACTTCACTGCAGATCGTGTTCGATCTCATTTACTAGTTTTCGCTCTAGCGTATCAAGCTCCAACAACAGTGCAAATATTCTATTGCAAAATACCCCAAAGCGTAATTCAAAATAATAACTGCCCCACTTCTATCGGCCATACTGATTAACAATTTTTGTATTTACCTACACAAGGTTTATTTTCGTTTTATTGTGTTTCTGAGCTCTTCTTTAGTATTGGGATGGTTTTCGGTAACAAACCTTCCCATTTTATACATTTTCCAATCGGTTTGAGATCTTGTCTACTACCGGACTAAGTTAAGAAAAGAAAGTTTCTTCTTCTCTTCATTTCTTCTTTCTATTATAACGTTGTAGAGTTTTTAACTAAAATTAAAAATAAAATGATAGATTTTTCTTAATTTATTTGCCTATTAGTTGTAGTCGTAATTATAATAAAATATTTTTAGAAATTTGATAGATAGCAGGTTATTGTTTAACTATCACAAATTGGTAAATTTAAATTAAAGTTAATGCTGCTAACCATAGAACCAAAAACATTTACTTTAAAAACTTAATACTTTTTTATGGTAGGCTTGTTTTTTGTATCCCTTTAAATAATTCTTCATCTGCTATACCCTGCAAGAGTTGCCTTCAAAGTAATAAACTTTTTGTGTATTTGATCTTCTCGTTTTGTATCTAAACTGAAAATTAGAATCAGAAGTATTTAAGCAGATTTTATTTCGTCTTCTGTATTTACCACTTCATATACACATTGAGTTTGCAAATTAGACTACTTTACTACGTTGTTGGTAGATTACATATTCTGTGTAAGAAATTTATCTGGAAAATCTATATCTCAGCAAACGTACCTGTCCGACCTGTCACTAGATGATATTCATTTGGGAATCCCAGAATGAAGAATATTTTTGGGTTTACGTTTCCGTCCGAAAATGCGTTGATTTGGTTTGGACGCCATATTTTATAATTTGGTGAATATACCTGTATATCAAGGCCTACGTTCTTCCTTTTAGAGGATGATGTTTGCGTCGATACCCTAATGAGAAACTGGTTGCATGTGATAAAGAATTGCGTGGAATGGCTTAATTTAGTTGTGGCCTATATCGGTAAAAATATCGGATAGTGTTTTGAAACTACTCAACTACTCCCCTCACCTTTCTGTGGGAATCTTTACCTGTGGTGTTTTTGGAAAAGTATTAAATATTCATAACAGTATTTATTACAACGTTCCTGTAGATCAGCGATTTCCAAACTGAATTTGGCTAAAAATCTGCATTTTTTAATGTTGGGTATTAAGGGTACAATTTGTAAAAGTGTACGCAAGCAGAAAAAGGTTGGGAACCGCTGCGCTGCTCTGAATAATAAATAATTTCTGACTGGCCAGCTAAAACAACTATTTACATTATTCACAAATTGGTCAATATTAAAAAAAGTAACTATTTATCTCACACTTTAGTTTCATAAAAGGAAAGAAGGTGTTCACACGTCTGTGCGGCTAGATACATTACCGAGTAGGAAGGTAGAATTCTAGAAATTTCAGCTTTCCAAAAAACAAATCTCTCTCATTCTTGTAAGTACCAATTTAACAGTTATATTTTAGGTATAATTCACTTAAACATATGTGTATCTACCAACTGTGATATCAATCACAATCTATTTATTTCGTATTTTGAGAAGAAACACCAAGTAAGATTGTTTCAAAATAGGATTAGTACTACAATTAAACAATTATACAGGTCTATACAATTGTTATACGTTTTAAGCCTATTATGCGATTTTAAGAATCGTTATTCGTATATATTTCTAATTGAGACTATCATCTGCTGTCAAAAATATTGCTACCTTATTTTAAAATCTTGTAACATAGCCCAGGCAAAGTACGTAATGATTTGAGAAAGTTCATTTGCATGATGGACTTATTATTCCCTCAAAAATCCCCCAAATCTAAGTCCAAATCAAGAAATACATATAAAACCTCATTTGTTGATCCCATCGGGCTGAAGATGGAAACTTAATAATTAGTGTATACAGAGTGAGTCGGGAGGGTCGCACCAAACTCCAAGAGTGTATTGTACATGTAAAAATAATTTTAAAAAACTCAAATGTTGTTATCCAATTTTCATTTGTTTTCAAGTTATAGCGTTATAACAGAATTTTGTATTAATCTAGTGTTGTAATAAATGATACCAATTTTCGTTTGATTTTGCGTTATAATATTTTGTTTTCATACTTGTTAGGGTCAGTGTATTGTCAAAGTAATGGTGTTTGTTTACGGTTTTTGTAATGGGAACGCTTGAAGATAATCGTCCACTGTTTCCATGCCAGAGAACTTCGGATAAAAACGTTTCCCAGTGCTAACATAACAGGACAGGCAACATTTAGACGAAAGGTTTCCAAAGCGTTGAATTGGTCGCAGAGGTCCGACTAGTTAGCCTCCAAAATCTCCAGAGCTCACACCATTAGACTATTATTTATGGGGCTGGTTCAAAGATGAAGTATACAAAGTTAAAGTCGACACTCGGGATGCACTAATTCAGCGCATTAGAAATACTGCAGCCGATATCAAAGAAAGATATTCAAGCTTTTTAAACGAAGCAGAAAATGTTTGGGAGCTCATGGTGGTATTTTTGAAAACTTACTACAGGAGCGCTACATTAAAATTTAATCAATGTTAAGATAGGAAATTGTGTAATAACGCTACAACTTGAAAACAAATGAAAATTGGATAACAAAATTTGAGTTTTTCCTATTATCTTTACATGTACAATACACTCCTGGACTTTGGTGCAATCCTCCCGACTCACCCTGTATATTTAACTAAAATATGTTTTCAATTACTAAAATAAAAAAATTGATTTTTTAACGAAGTTTTCTATTTTTCCTTTTTTTTTAAAATAAAGTTATAAAATTCACTGAGTGCCTGTTCCAGCTTTTGTAGTGAATTTTATTTTGGCTTTTCTGGGGCCTATATTGAAAACCCCTATACACAGGTCTAATATTTCTCTATGTAGAAACACCCATAAAAGTTTCATTAAAATTGATTAAGATAGTTGAAGCAGCGCCAGTTTTGTGAAGCCAATTTTAGCCATTTTCCGACCTATAATATTATTTTGCGAAGCCCGAAGGGCTTATTTAGACGAATTGCAAAATATGTGTCGATTTATTTTTGACGTAGAGTCGCCAGTAAAAATTTCATCGAGATTGGCGACGAACTGAATGTGCCTTCCCCTTGTTGGTGAAATTGAATTGAGCAATAAGTCAATATTCTATGGCAAAAGACCGGTCTGTAATTGATAATCCAATAAATAGAAGCTAAATTCTGGTATAACAAATTAGGGAAATGCTGAATTTTGCCATTTTGCCAAGTAATTTCCCAAAAATCCCAACACTGAGATTCCAGGTTCTTCTATCTACTTCAAATTAGTTAGAGTTTCTTAACAAATATTTTCCTATTTTATTTCTAAAAAAATATAGGTAGTTAGACTGTGCGTTAGCTATTGCTTAGATTATTTGCTAAGAATTTGGGAAAAGAGTTAGTTCCGATGATACTTTTTTTTTTTTGATATTTAAGCAAATAGGATTTTTTTTATTGACAAATTCTCTGTTTTACAATAATTGTCATTTCTTGCTCAAAATCTTAAAATCGAATTTTATTAATCTACAAACTCTATATGTCAATCAGGTGTTAGCACCTAATTTTTGTCTGGCACGGTGTTCAAAACGTCTAACTGTTTTAGTCATTAAAATTCCAATGAAACGCTTTTTAATTTCCTGAATCTACAGGAATGATGGAATGCTAAAGACCTACGAGGATGAATTGGAATGTTTTTAGAATAAAAGTGAAAACAAATGAAATTCAACATAACCCTTCACGTAAATGGTTTTTTTCGAGTTCTGCAAAATATGCATTTGAACCGTTGATGACTTCTTTATTGGACCCGAATTTCTTTCCAGATAGAAATCTTTTTCAATTTGGGAAACAG
Organism: Ignelater luminosus; assembly: GCA_011009095.1. NCBI lineage: Eukaryota > Metazoa > Arthropoda > Insecta > Coleoptera > Elateridae > Ignelater > Ignelater luminosus. Next base: position 68,300 of record VTPC01001331.1, read on the forward strand.
ATGAAAATCCGACGGAGCCAAACCGGGTGTGTAGGAACGATGCCGAACGATTTCGAATTTCAACTCAGCTTGTTTTTGTTGAGCAATTTTACTTGCATGGACTTGTACATTGTCTTCGTAAAACAAAATTTAGTTGTGCTAAAAGTCTTGCATAATATTGGCTTGTTATGGTTTTTCCTTTCTCCAGATAGTTAATACTTGAAATGCCCTGAGCATCCCAAAAAAGCCATTACTTTTTCAGCAGTGTGAGCTATTTTTGGCTTCTTCGGGACGGATTCTCCCTGTTTTCCCACTGTTTTGACTGTTTGGTTTCTGGGATATAATGGTGAACTGAAGTTTCGTTCATAGTCACAAATCTCATCATGAAATCAACTGGATTTTTTCTAAACAATTTCAAACACTCAGTTAAAGTTCGAGTACGAATGCATTTTTGCTCTGGAGTGAGCAGACGCGGCACGCATTCAGACATCTAAAAACTTGCAGTGGGGAGCGATGGTAAAGAGTCGACTAGAACAGAATCCAATCTGACTTTAATTTTTATGGCTGTTTTCCCTTCCAAACAAAAAAATTAATGACAGCACTCTAATTTCATTTTTTGCAGAATTGAAAAATCACGAAATACAAGTGCATCAATGGTTATCAAAAGTGAACTAAATAACAGATTAATTTGATTTCTTTCTATACAAAATTGAAATACCAGCCTACTTTAGGATGCAAAATAACTTGAATTACAGCAGCTATCTAAGGGCGATTCCGGTAACTTTACAAACCAGCCTCGTATTTTATCAAACCGCTATCAGTCATTCTTCTACCAGAAATCAAAAAAGGTGCAATCAATCACAGCTTTGATATTCGACTAAGTATTTTATTTGTTTTACTTTACTGGTAAGCGTGGAGAAGGCTGATTTAACTACTTAAAAGGTCACGTTTACGGTGATAGCCTAGTTAAAGTGGGCCACTTCAAAAACCAGATTGATTAGACGTCTATTTTTTTCCACTGTTCAATAGTAAAACAGAGAGCTTTATAGACCTAAGAAAAATTACCTGAATTATTGTCTATAAATGCATTTGCCAATGTAATTGCTCGGCCTCTTGATTAAATTTACTTTTGCAGAAACTAAATCTGTCCACATCTACATGCTTTGAAATTAACGGAACAGAAATTTAAATCTTATAATAAAAAGAAAAAGTTTTTACTTGAATCCTTAGATAGGCATGTGTATCTTAAAATCAGCTTGACTTTGTAAATTAATCTTCTGTAATTTTTTTTTACATTTTTATAAAAAAAGATTGATACCATTTAAGAAAATGCCGATAGCGTCATAACATTAGCTCATTATGGAATCATAGTGCACCATCACAATGTATACACCTAATATAAAATAAAATATTAATTTTATTCGATTCTTTTCAGACACAGTGTATAAAAAAGCTTCGAGAGCAAATACAATAAATTAGTATAACTCTTATCCTTATCATAATGCACTGTGAATAATATGATTGATGAATTCAAAGTCCACATAAACTGACTATTTGAGTCCCATTATCATTTAGTTAATTTGGATGCTGTTTAAAAAGTCTTTTAAATTTCTCTTTATTTAAAATACCCTTTCCTCTTCTTCTGAATTTGTCATGTAACATAAATGCGCCGACGTTTTAAAATATTCAATATTCTAGTATTTATAAGATTGTTTCTTTGTAAATTATATATCATTTTGAACAGGTCGGTTAATACCATATTATTATAAAAAATTACTTTCTATCGTTTACCGTACAGAATATTTAAAATTCTATGCTATAAAACAAATACGTATATTACTATATAATTGAGTGAAATTACATGAATTTATCGTGCGGACACAGTACCTGTAAATTTAATTATGTAAAAAGAAAAAAGCTAGAACATAGATATTTATTTGATTATGTCAAACAAAGGTACGTTTACAATTGTATAAAGAAAATGATTTTGTTAATTTTTTAGCTAGCAAACAATCGGTCGTAGCATCTAACCCATTGTTAAAAATTATCGATGTCGATACAATTTTTACCGACTCTTTTTAAAGAGATGGTATCCTGTAATTTGAACCACTGCTGCTTATTTTTTTTACATTTAAAATCTTTTATATCAAAAAATAATTTATTTAAAGACTTAAGCCTTTGATGCGAGTACCCGTCCGTATAATAATCAAAATTTTGGACTCCATGTTTTCCAATTCGCTTTTATCTGAACCACATCATTATTTCACATTCCCAAACCTTCTCACCACTGGCCCCAAACAAAAAACATTTCCAGATTCTTGAACCAAGTAACTCAAACCCTGAAGAACCCTTCTCCGTCAAATAAATCTGAAATCAATACCGCCTTTGTTTGAATATGAAATAGTTATCTCTCGCACCGATAACATCGTGTGCACATCAACAGAAATCTGTCACGAGTTTAAACCTTTATTGCTTTTAACAAAGAGCGATGTTGTCCTGATTACTATTTATTTCCTACTGCCATGATATCTCCACCAACTTCAAAGTTCGGGTAGCGGAAGGCAGATTGAATATCACTTGATAGAAAGAAAAAGAACTGAGAAAATATATATACTTGATTGAGATGCACAATGTAGAAGAGAATGAGGTTAGAATCTAATTATTAGATACCGGATATCAAAGCAGACAAATCTCAAAATAAGTGCTTAAAAACGCATAAAATATTTGCACAAAAAAGCACCAAAATAAGCAAGAAAAGCACCAACCTAAGAACAAAAAAAAACACGAAAAATTTGTAGACACAAAATAGAACTTTATTTTCATTTTCTAATTAACACAAATACTTGAATAAAAAATGTACTTTTCTATTGTTAGAAATGAAGTCGTCAGATACTAATACAAATTTTTTGAATACTAGGTCGTACGTACTATTGATTTCAAAATGAACTAGGACACTGGCTAACTACTATGATTCAAAAATGTAAGTAATTTTTCTAGTGTAAATGTGACTTTATCGGTCAAATAATCCATGGGTAAAGATATTTTAGCCAAAATTAAATATAGATATTACAATGGGAAAATTAAAGGTCCTACTTCATTTTGAAACCAATAGTAAGTACATATAAACAAATTTTACAAAAGTCAAACTACATAAGTAAAAACTAGATACTGGTTTTGATCAGAACTTTAAGGCAAAAACAATTTCTGCTGGAAACAGCTAATTACTAAATGTTGTTCTAGATGCTCAACTGTAAAGTTTTGTCTTCTTGAGCCTAAAATATTTTTGTGAACGGAAAAGCTTCTTTCTACATCAAAACTTGTTATGGGTGTATATTTAAACTTAGCCATAATAGCCGGATCTATGTTTAAATCATGAACGGTTTCACCGTTCAAAACATTTGATATTTTATATAATATCTGAAATTCATATTTCACGGTTCGCTATATTTTGTTCACTTTCATATTTTTATTTCCATATTTTTATTGGTGGTACCTACGTCTTTTGGAACAAAAGTTATAATAATTCTGATATCACAATCGAGATGTGCTTCCTAATAAACCTTGGCTAGATACCCATTCAAGAGCCAGTTTACATTGTAATTGAATGACCGAAAAACTTTCCACTGGCAATAGGCTAGTACATTTATTTACTTCCTTTTGGGTGTGAATCAAGCTTTCTTTGACGTTCGATGCACTTATGCAGTTGCCAGGACCACGGGCTTGTCGCCTCGGGTCGCGGGGCCTGACTACCAGCTTCCGTAAGACAAGGTAGCGCGCGTTATTCTCACAACAATAAGACATTGCAAATCGGTGTCGTTTTATGTAGTACAGTTTTTCGTTTTTGTGGAAGTTTCACAAAGTGGTTTGTGAACTTATTTTCGCCTCCTTAAGCGGATGATAACTCTGTATTTGCAAATGTAAAAAGGAAAATGCCCTCTGATCTTTCGTTCTATCAAAATTAGTGAATGCTAATTTATTCCAACCGAGCATCTCGGAATTGTGCTAAGAAGATCGCCGCTCCGACAGTTTCGTTTTTTATCTTGGAAGCTTGTGTTTTATGAAAGAAACTCAGTTGTCCGTACTTTCTTGTGTGTGTTGTTACAAACACGTAAATTAATAACTCTGGACGTTCGAATAATTTTAAAAGACTCTTTTGTGGTTATAAGCATCACTTGTTTATTGCCTGCTGAAGGATTACTAAAATAGCGATAATTCACACTTCGTTTTTATAAAAAATTTATTACTGGCTCGAGATCTTTGTCTGTCGAAGAGACCACCGCAGTGACAGCCAACCTTTTCAATCCTGGACATCGTCGAAGGAATTGTATTAAGGATTAGTTACTGTTTAAGTCATCTTGCTGGTTAATATCATTGTTTTTGTGTGAAATCCCGCTGTTGTGGGTGTTTAGGAAGAATTCAAACTAAATTCAATAATACATAAATAAAGTTAATAATTTCACTTATTCATACTCTGTAGCTCATTGTATAATTAAACTTTTAACGTAGTAATTTGGATAATTTAAGTCGAAAACATTCTTTTCAAAATTGTAATGACTTAAGTGAAAATCTTGCAACCAATTCATAATATAATTATCCTTATTTGTGTTTTACTTATAAATGTTACTGCCGTTTCGATTCATTTTATTAAGTAAAAATCATTCGATGACGTAATAGTTTCCTATTTGTGATTTACATCTATTTGTTTTAAGTAAAAGCTACAATTTTAGTTGCTGTTTTGACGTTTACTCTGTTTTATCCAAACATTTTCCTATGAAGTGAATAAACTGTTATTGTATAATTTCGCATTGTTTTATTGTGTCTTTGTTTTGTCTTATTACTACTTTATAGGAAAAGGGATCACTTGTACCTGCTAATTGTGAGCCAGATTTGGAAAGGATTGTTGTCCAAATCTTTTTAAGTAAATAGTTAATAGACTTCCCCTGGTAAGTTTGCTTTGGAAGCGCTCTAATATACGTCCAAAGTTATACACTACCTCTTTTGTTGACGTAAGTGCACTTATATACAAGATGTTGTATTGAAGTGTACCTATACACAGGGTGTTAGTATTCAAGATGTTTATATACAGGGTGTTAACCTACGAGAAGTTGCGCGGGTTGGCATAGTGTTTTGGATTTTCAGCTTCTGGTGCCCTTAGGTTTTACCATCTTTAAGTTACATTGAAAGATTATGTGAGTGTGTGAGCTTTTATCTTATAACATTTAAGGTAAGTTCATCTTCAACTTGAAGCTTTGGGATTTAACATCTACCGTTCTTTTGTACGGGTATCAGGCCTCTTTTCTGGGTTTTACACGTTATACTTTCTTTGGGAGTCGTTTTCCGTCCTTCCTATTTAGATCTTCTATGCAGTTTTCTTTATATTCAAGTATTTCTTCGTTCATTGAATATATACTGAGGTCTTTTCTTATGTTCTCGTTTCGCAGTCTGTCTTCTCTTGTGACTGCTCGTAGGTATCGTAAAAATTTTATTTAGGCTGTTTGAATATCTCTCATTTTCTTTTGAGTCATAACCCGCGTTTTGCTGCCATACGTCATTATCAGGGTGGCCTTTACTTTGTAAAGTTTAATTTGTGTTTCTATCCTTGCTTTATTTTTTAACGTATTCCTTATTTTTCATCTATCTATTATTTATTTATTTATATTTGAACGAAAATACATAACACAGAATTTCATTTAATTCAAGTAAAAAAATCATAAAAATACATTTGATATAGGCACAACTAGATAGAGTTTTTGAATATCATGCTACATGCTGCCATAAATTCTTTCATTACTGAATCAATCTTTATAAACAATTTTTAAATTTAAATAGTTTTGAAAAGTTATTCAATCTCACTCATGGAAGTAACCAGCTTTGAACACGGTTTAAGCACTAAGAGCAAACCAAAGCTTTACATAAATTAGTTTTTTCTACATTCAGGAAAAGACTGTCTGTTGGAGATGCAAATGTTGGAAGACGAAAGGATATAGAAGTGGTATTGTGTGTGACGCAGACAAATTACGCGTGAAGCAAGATCACAGCCATGAAGGTACTCGAAACAGAATGAAAGTCACTGAAGTTGGCAACGCAATGAAGGTAGAAAGAGCTAAAAGCAGAGATGCTTCAAGCGCGATCATATTTAAATGTTGTGCTGGATTGAGCACAGCAACTAGCTTCTGTACCCTTTTATAAGCAGCCTATTCGCAAAAAAGAGACCGTTAGTCTTTAAACGTTGAGTAGATAGTATCGCCCGAGAAGTAAACGACTACGGAAAAAGTAGAAAAGTTTGTAATTTACAATTCTGAGTGCCCTGAGAAAATCACAGTATTTGGTACAAATAAAAATTTACAACATTGGTATTATGAACAGTATGTTTAGATTCGTATGCACTTTATCACTATATACGATTCACGTCAATTTCAATAGCAAACATTTTCCTCTTGTTTTTGCACCCCCTTAAAATAAAAGTGGAATCTCCCACAGCAGGTTCTTTGAGCATCCGCTGTAAATCCGATCACTGCAGATGTCAAAATATCCGCCATCAAAGTTTCGAAATTGTTATTTCACTTCAGGTGATGTATAAGCATAATCAACGTAGCAGCCTAGAAATTTAATACGATTCTAATGTAGACTTCCAGCAACAATTAAAGGCGCTAGTAGAAATTGTTTTTGTTCCTGTGAAATTCGTAACCAGGGCTTTCAAAGTCGTTTGTGACAGCAATCTAATAGGTGTTGAAGGAAAACTTATAGTCAACTACTTTGAAGATGCATGTATTGATCGTTTGAAACGAAGAGAAAGGTGACCACCACTTTTTTAACAGAATTTGGAAATTTTACCAACAGACATTCAAAGGTAACCACAGGACCAATAATTTAGTCGAGGGCTGGCACTGCAGTCTCAATAATCGGTATCACGCTAAGAAACCATCAATTTGGAAATTCATTGTAGGTTTGATGGGGGAACTTACAGATTTGATTTCAATCCCGCCATCTTTCAAGTTTGCTTAGCTCAATTTGCGGACAAAGCCATCAGGCTGTTTAGTTTAGCTTTAGTTTAAATGGAGATATAGTTCCTGCTTTGATAGACTAAATCCAAAATCAAGAAGTCTCAGCTCGTTCTCTTCCGCCACTTTAATCGAATCCAAAATGTCAAATACCACCAATATGATGTTTACCTAAACCTTTCCCACCATGATATACCTAGGTATCAGTTCACCAACTGCTACCTTCGGATACTTATTTATTTTCTTGACTATCTTCGGCTTTTCTGCTCATGCCATAAAGTATTTTTCAGTTGTAAGCACCCTTATACAGAGATTTTTAGTCTAGTAAAAGTGTCCCCTTATAGGGCGACTTGAATTGCTCCAGAACTGATCTGTTCACCAATACTACTTATTATATAAACTAACTTACTATTAAGTAATAATAATAGAATTATTACTCGAATTTATTTACTGCTGCTGTCTTGAGTCGTTTCAAACTTAGACCGCATTGGGGAGTTCGCCAAATTATTTTGCAAGGAAACACTTGAATTATAATTTGAAAATTCCTAACTCAGTTTTTTCTAATAATAAGCAGGCAAGACTCTATATACAAATACTATATAGTTAATCTATTGGCATACTTATTTGTTTAACAGAACGCAGTGCTTTAAATAGAAGGCAAAGTGTTTACATTTGCTGTAATTACTACATTATTATTGTAAAATTCTCTTCTAAATCAGAATTAATTAAGGTTATTTATTTTAGGTAGCACACAACCAGTAACTACAATTTCTTTGATTGGTATACACAATAACAACTATATAGAATATGAACACAACAGAATCCAAATCTTCAAGCGCTCAGATATCAGCTACTCTAAAGCCACCGTTTGAAGGGCTGTTCATGCTTGGGCTGTTTTCTAAAAATAAACTAAGAAAATATATCTTAACTACATTTTACACATTATACTTAACTACGCATTTAATAATTACCTTATTACAGTTTATAAACATTAAAAAAGACGTAACCCAATATGTCATGAATCTAGAACCAGTGACTGGCATACTTCAGGTAAGTAAATACTTAAATCTTGTAATTACTATTTTTCTAATCCTTTTTTAGTATAATACATTAATTAGTTGTTGACTCATTGTCTTTACATCATAAATGGAAAATAAAAAGTAAAGAGATGTCAAAATCTTTACAATTAATAGATATTACGAAAAATACTCGATTTCCTTGATTTCACTTTATACAGGGTGTATCATGATGAACTTTGCAAACTTCAGGAGGTGATTTCTGAGCATCTCTAAAGAAAGAAATTTCCTATTAACAACTGTGCAATTCTTCACCGTTTTCGAAATGTTTTTTTCTTTACATTTTTATTTAAGGAATATCTTAGAACTACAGAAATAAAGTAATTCATTACAAGAGTTTGCCAAAATAATCACCGCAAGCAATAACGCAAACTTCAGCTTTTCTTTAACTGAACGCTTTACACTTTCAAATATTCCAGAGGTATTTCTTTGTATTCTGGTATCTTATTTTTTGAAGTCTAATTCCACACGAGACGAGATTTGTTAAGAATATTCTAAAACTTTCAACCATCAAATTAGCTTTTGAAAAGTTGCGCTCCAAAAGAAGAAACGGCAGACTTCCCCCGCTCCCATATTTATCCTATTTAATATTAACTTATCAAAAACATTTTGGTAATACTAAAAAGTACATCAAAAGCTGCAAAAGTGTGCCAAACTTTATTCCTGTATAGAAGATTTTAAAAAGAAAGAGATTTTTTCTAAAGAACTTTAACACACTGTACCTCAAACATTGAAATTGGGATTGGAATAGGACAGATGTTAATACGACCTTCCTCTTACCCTCGCAAAGATGAGGCTTGTTACAGGACTCACGAATACTCAATCTAGTGCTCAACCGGATTTCACTTCCCTTACCCCTCCAACGTAACGTGGATCATAAAACCTATAAAGATTAAACTCCCGGGATGACTCGAGTTGGTAATCATTATCTCTCATCAGGGCATAAAAGTAGCTGCGATTCGGTATAGTTAATACCGAATACAGGCACAGATCCTATAATAAAAATTGGAAGCTACTCACTAAGATAATACGATACAACCTACCAATCACATAATATGATAGGGGTAATCCGAACGTAATAAAATCACTAATAAAAATTCGCTGAAGTAATCATTATCAGGAAACAAGCCTTAGCTGTGGGAGTTCAACACACTTTGGAAAATAAAACTCAAAGGCAAGAGAGAATATACCCTGCGTTCCGCTCGCTGGAAATGAAATAATTAGAAAAATTCGTCAACCCAAAAAATTGATTTCGAACTGGAAGCTGCCTAAAACTAGACAGGGTTTCGAGGTGACTCAACATTTCTGTCAAGAAGAAGAAACTTCAAAAAATAAATTACAAGATCTTTGAAAGTACTCTTGAACTTAACACACAATACGGTAACAAAAAGTAACCGTTACAAGTAACCTCCCAAAGTGTATACAGTACGTCACGGCACACCCTGTATTATTAGTTGTAATTTTTTTGATATAAAAACAAATTATAATGCAAACTTCTTTTTTAATTTTTACAGATCATTGGAAAGGTAATCATTACGGCGTATAAAGAAGAAGATTTGACAAGCCTCATCTATAAAACAAAACAGTTTTGGGGTCTTAAAGAATGCAGCAAATTAACTAAAACAGAAGTTAACTTAATACATCGTTTGGTTTTCCTAATGCGAAGATTTTTCTTTACCGCGTTGATATTAATCATATTACTTGTATTTTTATCTTCTTTTGTTGGAAAAAAGCTAGCTCTGGGAATTTGGTCATTGGAAGGTTACAACGTCCTGTATCACATTACGTTTGTTATGGCACCGCTCACACCAGCATTTTCTGGATTACTTCTTTTTCACTGTGACTACTTGCTTTTGGCTCTCTACGCTGAAATGATAATTCAGTTTAAAATCCTCGCCTGTCATCTAAAAAATTTAACTATAGCTGGTAATGGTATTCAAGAAAAAGAGATGCATTACTATAATAAGATAAAAAAGTATTATTATCAACATAATTTCTTATTATCGTTAAGTAGTAACATACGTGTCAAATACTATACGTTAACAAATACGTTTTTACAGTTTCGTTAATGATTTCCAGGAAGTGTTTTCCGCATTTCTGATGATAGAATACGCCACAGTGGCTCCATTGGTTTGTTTAGAAATATACGCAGCAACTGAAAGGTAACTCTAACTTACATATGATCTCGGGTAATAAAATAAAGACAAATTAACTGCATTAAAATCAGCATTTCCAAAACGGTATCTAGACTTTTGAAATATGAAATTTAAATTACCCTCATACTTGCCTCACCCTCAACTGATAGTAATAGTGTAATGCAACATTGAGATTTTAGTCTATTGAAATCTGATGAAGATGAAAATCGTGTAACGTGATAACCTCTGTGTTTTAGCTCTGTAGTTCAAACGACTATAAGACACTGCACGATATTTGTAGTTCTTACTGCTCAGTTGGCATTCTACTGTATACCTGCAAACTATTTAACGAATGAGGTAAGCACAAAATAGACAAAACTAGACAATAAAGAGAATCACTTGATGATAGCATTATTCTATTTAATTCCTGCACTGTACACACGGTTTTCGATTGTTCTTTAGCTTACAGTCCCTGCTCACATTATTAGACTCACGTGTAGGATTTTTGGTTTCTTGAGGTTTAGAACTAATATTGATTATATTAACCACATGTAAATGTAATTAAAAGATGGTTTTAACCTTCGGCTATATTACCGCATTCACTCTTCTGGGTATACTATTTATGCAGCTTCTTGCCATTTCTTTTAAGTTATTATTGTGGTTTCAATGAAGGACTATTCTTTCTATTAACTGAACCTTGTTTGTAATTCCCAGACATTCTCACTTGAATTCATGTCTAGTGAGTTCCCCGGCCATGGTAAGAAAGGTATCCTCTGCTCTTCCAAAAATGCTTTAATTGTTTTGGCAGTATGACAAGGTATCTTATCTTGCATGAACACCTTACGACCACTGCTAAACCATTCGTCTATCTGCATCCATCAATTTTGTCTGTAGACCTTTTTATGTTGATCCTGCCGCATGGTTCCCTTCACGATATGTAGCCTTCCCACCGATGACAGACCGTATCATCACAGATGTGAGATGCTTGACTGTCTTGACTACACAGTCCATATCGTACTTTTCCCCTAAACGTTTCCGAACAATTTGAGCTCTATTAGCCATGTTTTAAAATGTTACCTCATCACTTAAACTGTTAAACGTGCAATAATAACAATAAAGTGCCCAAATAAAATTACCTTTATTAACTTACTGTCTGCCAATCATTAACAGACGGGTCTTTATGCAAATCGGTTCAAGTCAATCGTTTTTTGACCATGGCTGGTGTTAATCTTGGCTTTCAACCGGCCTTCGACATTGACAGATTTTTCGTACAGTGTAGCTTGCTTCCTGAGGTTTGTTTCTGATTTCACAGTAGGTTGCTCTTTAGATTTTTCACATATCGTCGCCCCCTAGGCGTTACTACAGGTTTTTTACCATTAGAACAAGCTGCTTCAACAGGTTGGCTCTCTGGCAGTTTTTGGCTTAAACGCCGAACTGACGATTGCGATACTCCACATTGGTTTGCAATATTTCTTTGAGTGAATTGAGTATTACGCATTAGTGCAATTACAGATAATTTTTCATCTAAAGAACGATTAACTAATTTCTTTATTAAAAGATTGATAAAATTACAACTAGTAACAATAATAGTAATATAAATACTCATATTGAAATCACTACAGCGAATTTGGCAAGACTTCAAAGCAAAACCTTATTTTCATCAATAATCGCGACTACCTCCAGCTGGAAAATTGACCGGTAAATCGCCACTTTCTGAGATTACAATAAGAACTTTATATTATCGACTGAATTATATGCCAAAATAAGTAAATTTGGTTATACAACCGTCAAGGCACCTATGTAGTCTTCCAAGGCTCGAAAACAATTTTTAATAAATTTTATATATTCTTTCTTGTATATTCACTAATTGCAGTTGTTTTAGGCAGTAGCTATTTCAGATGCAATTTATTCTTCAAACTGGTATTCTCATTATTTGCCATCTTTGACAAAACCTATATTATTCATGATTCAAAATTCTCAACGAGAAATAATAATAACAGCAGGTGGTATATTAATCATAAATGCAAGAACTGTTCTAAATGTAAGTATTAAAAATAGGTTTCAATAATAAATATTCCTAATCAATATACTCTAAATCTTAGGTACTTAAAGTAGCTTGGTCTACGTGTACAGTAATAAAAGGTATAAAATAAAGCCAAGCACTTCTTTAAATTTCTCAAAATAGTGTTTTGCCACAACAAATGGCACAAATAGCAACAGGTCTTCATACAGCAAGATTTATAGCATGCTAACATTAGCATTCCATCAGCTTCTTGGTTTCAACCATTTGTAAAAAATTGTTTTATACAAATTATGAGAACAAGAGCTTTAAGATCTAAAGCGTTTTCTGTGTTGTGGTAATTCTGCAATTTCTGTTTACCCTTTTCTAAATGCACAATGCGCAGGTAAAAATACATCCACTGACTATATTCGTAAGTATTGTACTTGCACAATCAGAACTCTAAGATAAGTTTATAATTTTACACTTAAATAAAGTTTTATAGCAGCACTAATTGTCTAATTGTAACTTAAACATCCTACTTCTTCTTGGAGTAACATATCCTTTATAAAAAAGTTCTTCTACTGCAGTCGAAATGTGTTAATCTTTTGAATACAAAGGACAAAAGATGGAATTTGAATTTTCAGAATGATAAGTGTCCTATTTAGAAAAATCGATGGCTAGATATTTATAATAATTTCTCTCATAAGTAGACGGTGGCTCACCATAAGCACTAGGTAACTGTATTGAACCAGCTTAAACGACATTCTATTAAGTGATATTTGTTGGTACTTGCTAACTGATCTGTCCACAAGTACCACATTTTGTTCACGCGTACTGTCTTGCTACTGGCTGGTCGTCTGCTCATTAAATAGGTATATCCCATCTTTACAAAAATTATAAATAATGTATAGTACGAGCTGAAAATCACTAATGAGGTCTATTTTAAATTTTCTGATATAATAAGGTAAGAGCAAAAAAAAAACAAACTTACCACGAGTCCAATACCCCAAATTTACAGCGCTGTAATAAGAGACGGATAGACCTTAAAACAAACTACACGAAAAAATTAAAAAGACAAAAATCCAAACAGATAACTTGATCCGAAGTAGAACGGAAATCACAAGGTTGTGTAACCCTCCCCATCGCTTGAAAATATCTTCTTAAAATGCGAAGAAAATCTTCATAAAACTACCTCATTTTTTTTTCAAGTGCGGTAACAAGCTAAAGGAAACAAAAAATCTTTCATAAGACCAAGAAAAATAAAAGCAAAACTTACTTACCCTCGCTGGATTTGAGGCTTGTCACAAAACTCAGAAAATTGATGCACCCCTGTCACAAATACCGACAGCAAAACTGCCTAAGTCTTCCCGTGAGGCAGATTTCAATCACCTCTCCAACGGAAATTCCGGATCTCGAAAAATTAGATATTTAAATAACCAATAGGAGACTTGCAGATAAAATTTCTGACAACCCACAACATAATCCAGTAGCAATATTAAAGTAACAATCTAAAAAATCCCACCTTCCACTAATAAAACCAAATAAGCTTTATAAAGGGGCTGGTATAGAAATCCTAACTTCAATTTATTTTGGCTAAACCTAAAACAAATGATCACTGAATAAACCTGTAAAAACTAACACCTACAAAATTAGACTTGGCCACTTATCATGTACAAAACGTAGGCGAAGTTAAGGCATAATATTTAAATAGGGAATCTAAATTACAATTACCAAATCGTGAAAAAAAAATTCCAACCCTTATCAAATTGCTAACCACATCTTTATTGAAGTACAATTAACCACAGCTGCAAGAGTTCAACATACTGCCATAATAAAAGTTAAATAAATAAAATGGAAATGCTTGTCAGCCCTAAATTGATTTCAAAATTAAGAAAGCTAAAAGAAATAGTCAGTCTATCAGTGTGAACTTACAAGTATTACAAAAGCTTTTTCAACAAGAAAAATTTACAAAAAATACAAAAACACACCGACAGCACCGATTAAATGCAACACATGTGACGAAAACAAAAGTGAACGTTACAATCGTCTAAGACTATCTGTCTTGTTACATAAGCTTAATATTCTTGTTCGTTTCGTAATTGAAATTTTAGAGGTAAGTAGTTAATAATGCAAGCAATAAATCGTTTTGTTTAAACACTTTATTCAGTTAGCATTAAATTTCTAATTTCTACTTGAAAATTGGTTGATTAAAAAAAACTAAACGAACAATAGTTTTAATCATACGTTTTAACCATTTGTTAAGATAAGTTAAAATTTAAAGCCTCCTTGCAAAATAAACTCAATTTGAAAATCGTACCTTATCAATTGGTTAGTTTTTCTTATTAAAATCTTGCGTTACAAAGTAAATTATAAAATTTGTAATCTAGGAACGAAGGTCCTAGGCCAGACTAGCTCAGGGGTTGCCATAGGTGAAGGTTCTCTTTTACAGATACAATAAAAACACAGAAATTCACTTTCTATAATATTCTATTAATTCGAAGAACCATAATACAAAAGAACAAAATTATAAATATAGTGGAGCGCCAAAAAAATTTATATTATTTAGTTTTAAATTTAATAACAAAATAAGTAAATTTAAAATATAAAATTAAGATTTCAGAAAATTTATTTTACATTTATCTAACAATAAAGATTTATCAAACGAGCCAGTCACATAAAATGAATCGAATTGTAAAAATAGTTATCTCTCGACCTTATTAAAAATTTAAAGTTATAAGAAATACTGTATCTTTTGCAACATTGAAATTAAGTTAACTATAACTCATGTTTCTTTAAAAAAAATTCTAATTAAAGAAAAAGAAAAAAAATATTATGATGACACTTTAAATTTAACCCCAAAGTTTAAAATTATACAAAGAATAACCCCTTTAAGTGAACATAGTCTATAAAATAACAAGTAAGAGAAACGACATTGAAATATAATTTTATAACTAATTAACTCACCAAGTTTACATCAGGATGAGGTCAAGTAGCGCTACTGGACTTTTCCAAACATCTGAAAAT